>CAUYQU010018179.1:0-42171 GCA_963574635.1 Cheracebus regulus | reverse complement strand
AAAAACAAGCAATGGGGAAAGGATTCCCTGTTTAATAAACGGTGTTGGGAAAACTGGCTAGCAATGTGCAGAAAGCAGAAACTGGACCCCTTCTCAACACATTACACTAAGTCATACTTTTAAAGATCTCAAAAATGATTTTTAAAAGGAAAAATAAATGTGGCTAATATTGTCTTTAATATGAAAACATCATTTCTTAAATATGAATTTCAACTTTTCTATAATTCAATTCAACGAATATTAATAAATTTGTAATTATAATACTAAAGGATATTTATAAATAAATATAATTTATTTTTATTACAATATATAGAATGTGCAGGCTGTAACCTATTTTTACATAAAGAGCATCATTCTTCTCAATAAGACAAATATGTATTTAACATTGTAAGCACCCTTACTTTATCTGGTCTCATCTTCTTTTCATTAAAAACTTATTCATGGATAAAATTTAAAAGATAATGAAGACAACTGTAACATCAAAATTTACAACTGCTACAAAACAACCTTATGCACACACTCTTCACATTGTGGTAATAATGACTACTCACTAGAGGGTACCGAATTTGTGTAGTTCAGGCTCTACCTATAACTTCTGTTGCCCCTCTCAAAACATATCAAAACATACATGAGTGCAAGAGATTTCACTATGGGAATAACACTGAATGATTTTAGATAGATAAAATGCTGTCATTCCCAAACTTTATACCTTTGACTATTATTAGTAATAGTGTACTTGCTGCCCAGCTCAAAGATGCATATACTCTGGTAGCTGCCTCAATTGAGAGCATTGTCATGGGACTGTTAGCTCCTTGAGCTTCCAGTATTGGTTCCTATTCATGTCCCCACCAGGATGTGGTACAAGGAGGGCACATTGTCAGCCTTCAGTAACTGTGGGTGAAACTCAACTTGACCTCCATTAGGTGAACCTACCATTGAAGAATGGTCTCCCTTAGCTAATTGCAAATGAATCCTGCCAAACACATTTTCTTCCTCCAGACTGGCTGTCAGCACTTTTAATCCATAGTAAAGTAAACATGCTTACAAAGGAAAATAATAGCAGCTTACTTTCATAAAGTTTTGGAATGATTTATTAATTTTTTATAAATATGTGATACTTTGGTCTCCTGCATTTTGTCTTGTCTTTATTGAAATTTCATCAACGCAGATAGAGTAGAGTGGTTGCTTACATTTCAAAGTTTTGTGTTTGTAAATGAGTATGTGTTAGAAAAAGCATTGTCTAAAAATGTCTGTGGAAGAAATCCAGTAAAAGATGTTGATTCTATGTAAACAATGACATGACAGGTAAATCTTAATATCTGGGATTCACAATTTAAATCCTGATTCTTGAGGAAGAGATTTTGTTTCCAACCAGGGTATCCCAACTTCTTACAATTAAGATTTCCAAAACAACTTTTTAAAACTCTGGAATTTTAATAAATGGGCCCTTATTCTTCAATCCTTTTTCCCATTCAAGAAACAAAATTTTCAAATCCCTTCTCTATCTCAGTTGAATGCCTACAATAATCAATATATAACATTAATTCACCAAATGTTTAAAAAATTCTTTTAAATGTTTATAAAACTTTGCAAAATAAATAAAGCTACTTTTTCTTTTTTAAAACACATATTGTACCTTAGTGAAAGTGTGTAAAATACTCCAAAGGAAGCAGCAGCTATTAGATCACATTGAGATCCCTATGTCCAAAAGTAGTATGACTTTTTTTCCCCCTTTTATTGGCACAACTGAGTTGGAATGACTATTAAATTATGACAAAACACAGTAACATTTTATAAAATTCCCAATTTCATACAAAAAAGCATTTCCTAAAGTTCCACAATCTCAATTGCAAATTAAATTTTGATGTCAGTGCCAGGTTAATTTTCTAAAAGCACTCTTTAGAAAAGAGGTTTATTGAATGTCTTTTATTTGTTCAGCATTATGCTAAGCAATTTTCATACATTATCTAATTTAATTCTCACACCTATAAATAAATACCATTAAAGTCCTCATTTTACAGCAGAGAAAATGAGGTTTGGAGAGATTAAGAGATTTATCCAAAATAACACAGCTATTGCATGGTAGGACTGTATTTTAAACACAGGCCATTTTAACTTCAAACCCCAAACTACTAACCATCTTGCACTCCTGTGTATTTTTTTAAATAAAAATCTTCAATTTGTGTTCCTTCTTCCCTATTGGACAAAGAAAGAGCATGTAAAATCTCAAAGTTAAAAACAATTTTGTTGATCCATTTGTCCCCTTATAAGTTTCCTCCCTCTTCTCTGATGGATCTGAGACTAGTGTAAATATTAAAGTACTAAAGTTGATGGGGGCAAGAGTAGTGTCTTACTTCTGGCTATTACTCCTCATCACACAAGACTTTGCCTTTTACACAATAAAAGTGCAATTGATGTTTGATTCACATTATTTTTTCTGCCTTTCAAAGTAAGGCCTTTACAGTATAAGCCAGATCTGAGCTTTTTCAAGGTTTTGTCTTAGTCAAGAAATACAGTTTTATGGATCATCGAATATATGTTTTTCTGATTTTCTCATTCAAGAAATTTTTGAATTAATGAGTGAAGTTTGCATATATTTTATCCATGCAATAAGTAAAGGTGCCCAAAATTTCAAGATCATAGTAGATATGTAGGGAGTTTATTTACAAGTCATGTCCTCTAATAATTTAAATAGCCTGAAAAGAAAGCTATCCAAGTTAATAAATTCTTCGTTTCAGTGGCACCCTGTATTTTAGGCCATATGGAGTAGAAGGCCAACAACTTACCTTTATATCACCTTAGTGGACTATCTCCTTTAAAATACTCTTAGAAAAAGATGAGGTCAAATTATTTCTCTTTGCTGGTAATATATTCTATACCTAGAAAACCCCTAAAGACTCTGCCAAAAGTCTCCTACAACTAATAAATGATGTCATTAAGGTTTTCAGATACAAAATCACTATACAAAAATTAATAACATTTCTATACACAATAACTATCTGAGAGCCAAATTAAGAACACAATCCCACTCACAATAGCTACATAAAAAAACATAAAATGCCTAGGAGTACATCTAACCAAGGATATGAAAGATCTCTACAAGGAGAACTACAAAACACTGCTGAAAGAAATCATAGATGACACAAAGAAATGGAAAAACGTTCCACGCCCATGGATTGGAAGAATGAATATCATTAAAATGGTCATACTGCCCAAAGTAATCTACAGATTCAATATCAATTCTATTAAAGTACCAACAAAATTTTTCACATATTTCCTATTCTAAAATTTATATAGAACCAAAAACTAGCCCAAATAGCCGAAGCAATCCTAACCAAAAAGACCAAAGCCAGAGACATCAGTTACCCAATTTCAAACTATCCTATAAGGCTATAGTAATCAAAACAGCATGGTACTGGTACAAAAATAGATATACACACCAATGGAACAGGTTAGAGAACCCAGAAATAAGACCACACACCTACAGTCATTTGATCTTTGACAAAGTCAGCAAAAATAAGCAATGAAGAAAGCAATAAATGGTGGCAGAATAGGAGGTTAGTCACCTGCAAAAGAATGAAACTTTCACGATAAAAATTAACTCAAGATGGATTAAATATTTAAACATAATATCTCCAACTATAAGAATACTAGAAGAGGACCTAGGAAATACAGTTCTGAACACTGGCATAGGGAAAGAACTGATGATTAGATCCTCAAAAGCAATTGCAACAAATACAAAAATTGACTAGTGGGACCCTAATTGAACTAAGGAGCTTCCACCTGGCAAAAGAAACCATGTGCAGAGTAAACAGACAACATACAGAATGGGAGGAAATATTTGCAAACTATGCATCTGACAAAGGCATAATATCCAGAATCTACAAGGAAATGAAACCATTCAACAAGCAAAGAAACAAATAACTTCATTACAAAGTGGGCAAAAAACATGAACAGACACTATAAAAAATGTTCCATATCACTAATTATCAGAGAAACGCAAATCAGAACCACACTGAGATATCATCCACACCAATCATAATGCTTATTATTAAAAAGTCAAACAACAACAGATACTGGCAAGCATGTAAAGAAAAAGGATTGCTTACATTGCTGGGAGTGTAAATTAGTTCAGCCCCCATGGAAAGCAGTTTGGAGATTTCTCAAAGAACTTAAAACAGAATTACCATTCTACCTAGTAATCCCATTCCTGGATGTATATCCAAAGGAAAATAAATCATTTTGCCAAAAAGGTGCTCATATGTTCATCGCAGCACTATTCACAATAGCAAAGACGTGGAATCCAACTAGCTGCTCCTTAGTGGTAGATTGGAAAAAGAAAATGTGGGACATATACACCACGGAATATCATGCAGCTATTAAAAAACAAAATCATGCCCTTTGCAGCAACATGGATGGAGCTAGAAGACATTATCCTAATTGAATTAATGTAGGAACAGAAAACCAAAGGCCACTTGTTCTCACTTATAAGTAGGAGCTAAACATTGGGTATACATGGACATAAGGATGACAACAATAGCACTGTTTACAATAACAAAGACTTGGAACCAACCCAAATATCCATCAATGATAGACTGGATAAAGAAAATGTGGCATATATACACCAGGGAATACTATGCAGCCATAAAAAAGGATGAATTCATGTCATTTGCAGGGACACGGATGAAGTTGGAAACCATTATCCTCAGCAAACTGACACAAGAACAGAAAACCAAACACCGCACGTTCTCACTCATAAGTGGGTGTTGAACAATGAGAACACACGGACACAGGGAGGGGAACATCACACACTGGGGCCTGTCAGGGGGTGGGCTTACTAGGGGAAGGATAGCAGGGGGTTGGGGGATTGAGGAGGGATAATATTAGGAGAAATGCCTAATGTAGATGACGGGGGGCTGGATGAGCAAACCACCATAGTGTGTGTAAACCTATGTAACAAACCTGCACATTCTGCACAATTACCCCAGAACTTAAAGTATCCTTTAAAAAAAGAAAAAAAATGACAATAGACACTGAGGACCACTAAGCGAGTGGGGACTGAAAGGGGTGTGTGCTGGAAAACTACTCATTGATTGCTAGCCTCACTACCTGGGTATAGGATCATTCATACCTCAGATGTCAGCATTATACAACATACTCAGGTAATAAACCTGTACATGTATCCCCAAATCTAAAATGAAAGTTGAAATCATAAGAAAACCTCTTAGAAATGGATACCCCTTAAAGAAAAAAAAGGACTAAACCCAATCAAAAATGTAAATTAAGAAAAATATTTATTACTGCTTTAAGCAACCTGATGTCCAATGTTTTCTTTTATCTCATATCCTAGAAACATATTTCCTTAGACTCAGTCACTTTTTTTGAGAAGTTTCATACATATATATATATCTCACTATTTCACCCTTCCAAACCTGATTATGTTGTTATGTTACCCTCTGGCAAGGTCTATGGGAAGTGAAACCTCATAACCTTTTGGCAAACTTTCCTGTCTCTTCTTAACTGGAAATGAAAGAGTGAAAATTTGTGTTGAATGAGATCCAACCTGAGGATATGTCGACAAAAGAGAAACACATTTCAAACACTTTCTCCCCTCTTTTTCTCTGAAAATATAAAGAGGACAGTTCTCCATGGGGACTTTTCCTTTCAGAATAACAATACTTGAAAGTTGAGGCTTCATCCACTTTTACCACCTGTTTAAAACGCCCAAGCTTTCCTTGGCCTATTGCAGCAAGTGGTCTGTAAATTTGAACAAACTCGGATTTCTTACATTCCTCCCACCTGCCACATTTTCTTAACTGAAAGCAAAACGTGTTGCAATTGTATGTATTCCCGTGAGCCTGCAGAGATTCAGTTCTAACAGACATTGCTTTACGTTTTAAAATAGGACAAAGCAGTTCTGAAAATAGTGAGGTTTTTGGGTAGATCTGTTTTTAAAAAAGACTTAAATATGGTAAAATCAATCTAAAAACTGTTCTAGGCAGCTGAGAGACTGAGGATAACATGAGCAAAGGGAATAAAGAGAGCTCTGAAGAGCCAGTACCAGTTGCTAATACTTAATCTCTTTAAATAATGAATTAGCTGTTCATATCTACTGTGGCTGCTAAGAGAAAGCACTTTCTTTGTGGAGTGAAGTAAAGCTTGAATACCATGAATTATTCAGTATAAAGTGTGCCAGTTAAAATGCCTTGATATTGGAAGTCAAGTGTAAGATTATCTCTTGTCTGTCAAAAAGCATCTTTACCGTGTTACTGAGCCCTAGAGGAGGAGCCCAAGGAGTGAGAAAAGAAAGGAGAAAAGCCATCCAGAAGCAACATAATAAAGCACTAAGCATTCAAAACAAGCTGGGAGCAGCTTCCTTGCTACAGAGGAAACCTCTATTGACACGCCCTCTTTAAGCAGGTTTTACTGCTTAACGTTGCTATTTCTCTCTGTCTTCCACTCTGATAACAAGGTGTAGTTGCTATGTCCTTTCCATTGGAGACAACAGATACTCATTCACCAACCATGCCTGACTTAAGGAAATGTATTCCTTCCTAAGGTGTCTACTGACAGAACTATGTGATGACCTTCTGATCAACTCAGGATTTTTAAAGCAAAAGTTATTAACCACAAAGCATAATGAAATGTAGACCATGGCAAAACTTCAGTATATGGTATTTCATTGTCTATTGCTCTATGAAATGTTTTCATAGTCAGCTGGATACTTTTGTCTTTCCTGAATGTTTTGCAAAATTGACCTTTTTTGGATAATGCAGAGAAATAATCTGGTACCTAGAGAAATCAAAATCCTAAAATCACCGTGCTTCTTTTAAAAATGCAGTACCTGGGATTGTATATGCTATGCTTTCAAAGAATATTCATTAAATACTAATTATAGGAAGGCACCCTTCTAGGTCCTGGAAATAAAAAGACGAATTGATAGTCTTGTTCCTCAAGGTGTTTGAAATGTAGAAGAAGAAACAGATGCACAAACACTAAATTCACAAAACATCATAGATGATATGGCAGAACATTCCAAAGGAGAGAGGGGGGGAATTAGGCCAATCAAAGAAAGCTCATAGAAAATATGCTAGAGGTTAGATTTGAAGAAAGATGTTTAGGTTGAGGAAGAAGCCTGAGGATAATCAAGACAGAGTGCTGTGAAAGCCACCTGGTGCATTTGTAGAACTGCAGCCATCTGGGTATAAGGGAAGCATCATCTACAGGCTGGCAGGTGAAAAATAGGCCAGGCTATAGTCCAAGGGCTGACCAAGAACACCATAACCATTTGAACTTTTACTGCTTAGAGAATAAAGTTTAAACAATTCAAGGGGTTAAAGTTAGAAGATGTACATCATGAAGTTCCTGTTAAGAAAACCCTTTTTGGTAAAGTGGGAGTAGATTAAGAAGGTACAAAGCTGGGAAGGGGGAGACGAGCTATGTTCTATGAACCAAAGCCACTGTAGTGAAGATGGAAAGGGATGAGAGGGTTGATGATTAAACGATTGTGAGAAATGATAGGGGCAAAGAGATTGAACTAAACTTACATGTATCCTATTCAGATAGATGGGTGAAAAGTGGTGCTATTCATCAGATAAAGAGTAAGGTAAGAATAATAGGTTAGGCAATAAAAACAATGAGTTTGGTTTTAGCTATATTGGCCAGAGGGGTCTAGTAGACATTTTGATATAATTTGGAGCTCAGATTGGACTTGGCTGAAGATGCAAACCTGAGAGTCATCAACTTACATACAATGAATGAAGACACAGGGATGGATGAATGAACCAGAAAAAGCATGTAGGACCCTTGGAAAACCTGATGGTTAGAGGGCAGGGAGAGGAAGAAAATAGCATAAAAAAAGTTTAAAAAAATAGAGAAACATGAGAATATTATGAACTTGGGTTTGAAATTAAGAGAAGAGGAAGCTTTAAGAAGAAAAAAGTGGTCAACAGATCCAAATATGCCTTACAAGTTAAGTATGATGAGGATTGAAAATTATCTAAAGAATGTGGCAATTGGAGTACGGATGATTGGTGGCTTTTGTCACAGCAATTAGTTTACAATGGTGGAACTGAAAACCAGGTTATCCATGAATAAATGGGATGGTGAGGAAGTCAAAACAGCGAGTATAGACAGTTCTTTAGAGAATAGGTGCAATCAGTGGTACAGCAGATTGAATTGTCTTCCTCCAAAAGATATGTTCAGGGCCTCAACCCTGGTACCTGTGAATGTGACCTTATTTGGAAACAGGGTCTTTGCAGATGTAATTAGTTAAGCTCCCAATCCTTGGCATTCATTGGCCTATAACTGCATTGCTCCAGTCTTTGCCTCTGTCTTCATATGGATGTCTTCCTTCTGTGTGTCTTCAAATCTTCCTCTCCTTATAAGGAAATCAGTTAGATTGGATTAAGGGCCCACCTCACTCTGTACAACCTAATTTCAACCAGTTATATCTGTAATGACCTTAGTTTCAAATAAGATCCCATTCCGAGGTATCGGGGATAGGACTTCTCCACATCTTTCTGGACAACACAATTCAAGCTAATATAGTGCTTAAGAGACAAAGCAATCTAATGAATAGATACAAATATTAAAAATATGAAAAATGATATATATATTTATATAATATGAATAAAAAAGTGAGGCTGAGAAGTTTTATTCACTTACCCAAGTAACAAAGCACGTTAGTATCACAGCCAGCATGAGGATCCAGTTCCACTGATTCCCAGTTAGCTGCTCCTTGTGCCCTGCTAGTGCCTCTGTACAACTCATCAATGGCTTCGTTTGGCCTCGTGGACATTATCCAGACTCTTCAAGGTGGCCTAAGGACTTGCATTTTTCTGGCGCCAGCCTCAACTCAAGCCACTTTTCCTATTCTCTGTGCCCAAGTAACGTTAACTGGCCTTTTTCTAGTGTTAGAAACTTCGCGGCCTCCTTTCTACTTCAGTCTCTCCCTTACATGTTAGTTCTTCTACCTGGAAAGTGATGCTCACTTCTTAGCCCAGCTCACTCTTCATTCTTCACCTCTTACCAGAAAGTCAGAAAATCAAACTGAATACCAGGTTAGGATAAATTCTCCTGTTATATTTCTCTGGCATCTTAACTTTTCAGTTATAATTACGGCTTTAGGTGTTTAATGTATACTTTCCCTGATAGAGTATAAGCTCTGAGAAGTTGGTAGACATGTCTCAAAAGCCTAGCAGAGTGTTTGGGGATAAGCAGGCATTTTCTATGAATTTATTAAATGATAGAAACAACTATGACTTCCCATACTGTCAGAAGCCTGACAAAGCATGCTGGACATATTGAGACCCTTGGCTCCCTGTTGTTCCTGTAGTACAAATTTGCATGGGTTACTCGCTCTTTCTGGAACATTCTTACCCCAGATATCGTCATAGCTATATTCCTACCTTTCTTCAAGATTTTGTTCAAATATCATCTCAGTGACACCAATTCTCCTGCCTCAGCCTCCCAAGCAGCTGGGACTACAGGTGCATACCAACATGCCCAGCTAATGTATTTAGTAGAGATGGTGTTTCAGCATCTTGTCCAGGCTGGTCTTGAACTCCTGACCTCATAATCCACCCATCTCAGCCTCCCAAAATGCTGGGATTACAGGCGTAAGCCACTGCGCCTAGCTATACAGACCCTTTACTGCCAGCATCAGAATATAAAAGAAACGGAGACAGGTATATGGTCTAAATTTTATTTTATATAATCTTTTTTAAAAAAGAAAGAAGGCAATGGCTATATTTTATATAGTTTGTGGTCCAAATAAAAATGTCAATTTCAATCAAGAAGAGAAATGTTAAAGAGTAATAGCTAACCTGTTTTCTAGTATTATTTGGCAAAAAAAAAAAAAAGAAAAGTAACCATGAAATTCAGTAACTGAACTAATCCCTGATCCTTACTGACAACTTAAATCACTTGACATATTGCAGTATTTTTCTGCAATTTCCAGTGATTTGCCTAAAATCTGCTTCTACCTACTACTCAAGGCACATAAAGTAAAGCCAGCTTAGATATAAGCACGTCACAGGCATTTCATAAATCTAACAAAACCATAACAATGAGCACTGCCCCAATGTTTACATTTAGATTTAAGGGTAAATTAGAGTAATAAAAGAAAATCTTGGCACAATTAGAGCTAATAAAACAATTCATGTGGTTATCTCCCTTTCCTGCTCTCACGGTCTTTTTTGATGAGCAACTGCCTGCAATTCCTCAGGGAAGACAAGACATTAATCTCCCATTGAAAATATACTCCAGTCGCCCGCCATGCCCTCTCATTGCCTTGCCATTCTAGTTTCTGCTTTTAACACTATAGATAAACTGTCTTGAACGCAGCCTCCTCCAAAGTTATTCTGCTGCTTCTTCCAGGAGAGCCACTTTCTCCTTCCTTAATTCTAACCCCCAATACAACCTTGATCAATGCTTCACATCCAAAAACAACCCCAATGCCACCACTGTTATCTTGGACAGTGTTATCAATGTTGATGCCATTTTTGCCCCTGTGCTCTCACCAGTTGCTTCTAGCCATTAGGAAAACAAGATCTGAACTTTTTCATTTTCTAGGAGAAAGCTGCTACAAAGCTTCTGACATGGAGGAAGGCTGAAAGGGAAGCCTCACTGAGTAAGCTGCAGCCCTGTCCTAGAGACATGGTCTGCTCAATCAGGAAACAACATCAATTCCAGAGCAGAATAGGATAGCGCTTCTGTAGGCCCCTTTTAATACTAAGCAGGGATGACAGTTTTCTCCACAGAGAAATCCAGCTGTAGCCCCCAGATTCCACTGTGTTTCTGATTTCCCCATGTCGTGGACAGTTCTGGACTGCAAAACAATTCAAGAAATTATGCAAAGTCTAGAGAGTACAAAATACTTTGACCATCTGCTCTTTTCTAATTGAACTTAATTTGCATAGAAATCTGTTTTGGGGTGGAATTCTGACGGTAGATTTCTAGTGTAAGTATGCAAATACAAAGAGTGCGTCAAAGTTCAATTTGAGGCAATGAATGTTAACACTACTGGCTCCTCATCAGTCCCCAATATTAGGAAATAGTTTCGTTTAGTTCATTTATTTTCATGTTGGTGATGTGTTTATACTAAGCCCTCAGCACATCTGTTGCCCAGTCTAATCTATGGCCCAGAGAATGTTAGTATTTTTCTGAGATACCCTCTAAGAATTAGAGTGGTTACAACACTGTATGGTTACAACACTGTTTAGGTCTGTATAAAACTAATTGTTTTTATGAAGAGTAAATATGCAGCCAGGCGCTGTGGCTCATACCTGTAATCCCAGCACTTTGGGAGGCCGAGGCGGGCAGATCACCTGAGGTCAGGAGTTCAAATCCAGCCTGGCCAACATGATGAAACCCCATCTCTACCAAAATACAAAAATTAGCTTGGCATGGTGGTGTGTGCCTGTAATCCCCGTTACTCGGGAGGCTGAGGCAGGAGAATTGCTTGAGCTCCGGAGACAGAGGTTGCAGAGAGCCTAGGTGGCACCACTGCACTCCAGCCTGGGAGACAGAGTGAGACTGTCTCCAAAAACAATACTAATAAAGAGTAAATTCTCCCCTTTGTTTTTCTCTAACTCTGTACTCTAATTAACTGAGGTAGATGTCTCATATAAATCAATATACAATATAGAATACCAGAATTGGAACGCAAAATAGTGGTGAGGTTTCTGAAGCAAATTACATACTCAAACGTTATGACTAGAGAATGCATCCATAATTAAAGCAAAAGCAAAAGTGACTTTACTTTCAATCCCCAACTCCAAGGTCTGGAGGTTTAACCTCTTCACTGTAGCTTTTCTCCTTTCCTTTCCCACAGGTGCTCCTTGGATCAGGCCATCATCACCTTTAACCTAGATTACCAACAGCTTCCTAAGAGGTCTCCCTGATAGTCCATAACTGAAGCCAGAGGACCTTCCTAAAATGCAAATCCAACTGTGTCATGACCCACCCCCGACCATTTAAAATCCTCCAGTAGATCGCCATGACTTTCAGAAGAGACTCCAAACATTTTTATATGGTACAAAACAAGATTTTTGTGATGATGTTGTTTTTAGACTTTGTAACTTTCTCTCATCCTTGCCCTACACTTCAGTTAAAACACATGAATAGCTAGCTCCAATATGTCCCACATCCTCCTGTACTTCTGCATTGAATTTTCTATCACCGTTTTTAAAAATCAGATTTCTTTGGGCCAGGTGCGGGGGCTCATGCCTGTAATCCCAACTCTTTGGGAAGCAGAGGTGGGAGGATCACAAGTTCAGGAGTTCAAGACCACCCTGGCCAACATAGCGAAACCCTCTCTCTGCTAAAAATACAAAAAATTAGCAGGGTGTGGTGGTGGGTGCCTATAATCCCAGCTACTCGGAAGGCTGAGGCAGGAGAATCACATGGACTCTGGAGGCAGAGGTTGCAGTGAGTGGAGGATGCAGTGAGCTGAGATCGGGCCACTGCACTCTAGCCTGGGTGACAGAGCAACACTGTCTCAAAAAAAAAAAATCAAATTTCTTTGGAAATTAACATTTCATGAGGAGAGATTTGATGAAACATGAAAGGAGAATCTTTACTGATTTCATGATTTTCTTAGGCGAGAAATTCTCTGTATTATTGAAGTTAAAGATGATGGGGCTGGGTGGGTGTGGGGAAGTAAGGGAAAAGTTGACTTGACCCACCAACACAGAAGTCATTTTATACAGGTATTCTGAGCCATAAGATTATTTTTAAAAGCCACATGGAAACATATTTTTATTCTAAATGTATTTTTTCTGAATAATTCTTTCAGAAGCAATCAAGTAAAAGATTTTGACTTTTGCAAGAATATACTATTGTCACAGAGTATCAGTTTGACCTAACTGCTTTCTGACCTGAAAAGTCGCAGACATTTCATGAAAACAACATCCACCCATGCCCTAGAGCAGAACAATATTTGGACATGATTTAATGGTGCTCTAGAAAGTATTCAAAAGAATGTTGAATGTTACTTTTTAATGCATTTTACTTTTTATAAGTAGACAATATGCTTTTAATATTGATTTCCCTTTTATATTAGAAAAATGTCTCAAAGGTTGACAAATTTCAAATTGCAGAACTAACAAGTACCTAAATAATAAAATACAGATTATACTACCTTCAATATGGGATCTGTGAGGTAAGGGGTGATGTAGGGAGGATTCCAAATGGGAGAAGCAACAGGTCCAAATAAGGGGAGAGAGAGACAGAGAGAGAGAGGGAGAGAATCTTTGCCAATGGAACTGTCTTGTATAAAGCTGAATAAATTTGTTACTATGAGTACTTCACATAACTTTAAAATTAGGCCAATATTTGAGAAGAACAAGCATAAGAAATCCGTATCTTTTAGGTTAGAAAATACCAAAGTAGAAGTTGTGTAACCCCCTCCCCCCAAAAAAGAAAAGAAACTGGCCAAAAGAAATCCAGAAGAATTGTAAAATGTGTAAGACGCCCCAAAGGCAGCTGTACATATGTGTGTAACTGGCATGTTTCCCAATTCAACCCATGAGGCTGCTGTATTTCTCAGGAAAAGGAAATAGGCCTTATTTACCCTGATGAAAAAGAAGTCCCTTTAACTAAATATTAAGACTACTAGATTTCAACATCTCTCCCATTGCAGACACTCAGTAAATATTTATCCTTACTATTAATCTTAATAAATCTTGGAATTATGCTTGTTCAGAGATGCAACAAACCTAAAAGGAGTCCTCCAGGTAAAAATTATGCAACTAATATGGAACTTGCTTTTGGATTCAATTTCAAAGAGAAACTTTGAGTTTAAAGGCTGGTAATTCGTTTTGGATATCAGGTTGTCTTTGTGTTTTCCATGACTTTCCAAAATTAGGTAAAGCTCTTCTCCTGTTCAAAAAAATCCACATTTGGAAGACTAGTGTAAAAGAGGTTTTCAAGTCCTCAAAACCAAATCTCCTACATTATGATACAATGCCAAATTGCCATAAATTCAAAAGGATCTATGTCAGGAATCCTGAGTCGGATACTCATGTCAGTGGTATCTTTTTTTAATGACAGAGAATATGTATAATTTGTTTAATATTGGCAAAAATGCATCTTGATTGCATTTTATTTTTTCTCTTTTTATAATATTGTTGTGGTCTTGGAGTAAAATATTCCTTCTTTTTAGAGAAATATACCAACAAAATAAGAGAAATTATAGTTTATTTTACTGGAGGTACTTCTAAAATTAATGTCCAAATTAAAGTCTTCATTTTAAAAAGAATGTATATATCCAAAATGATCTTCATTTTTAAAACTATTGGGGCCGGGCACGGTGGCTCATGCCTGTAATCCCAGCACTTTGGGAGGCCGAGGCGGGTGGATCACAAGGTCAAGAGATCAAGACCATCCTGGCCAACATGGTGAAACCCCATCTCTACTAAAAATACAAAAAAAAAATTAGCTGAGTGTGGTGGCAGGCGCCTGTAGTCCCAGCTACTCGGGAGGCTGAGGCAGGAGAATTGCTTGAACCTGGGAGGTGGAGGTTGCAGTGAGCCGAGGTCACACCACTGCACTCCAGCCTGATGCCTGGTGATGGAGTGATAATCTTTCTAAAAAAAAAAAAAAAAAAAAAAAAACTATTTTCATTCATTGAAAATAAGCCTACTTAAAAATATACTGTAGATTTTACATTAGAACAGATATTTAAATGAAATATTTCTCCTAACACATTGCTTTTAACCCAGGTATATTCTTCAGTGATTTCTGGAAACAGATATCAACATTAAGAAAGAAAAATGTTTATGCATCATATCATTATAGCAGTCTAGCTGGAACTGTCTTTCTCTTTGATTTCCCCTTCTCATTAGACAAACTGAATTTATCTGAAAACTGTTAGGCAAAATTTTTTGGTTTGGATATTAGAAGCCTCCAAAAGCTAGTATTACAGAGGTCAGCTAAGTACAAAGATTTTTGTGACTACGGAGGATTCATTTTGGCAAATTTCTAAATCAGAACTGACTGAATTAGGGAATGAGTATGAAGACTCCTCAATGACATAGGAAATAAAAGGTTCTGCCAAAAGACAATTGATGTATAGCTTGTTTACTTCACTTACTTGGGAAAATAGACCCCCAACTTAGAGCAGTCATGAGCTTGGATTTTCATATTGTACCAACTCTTTAAAATTACATATGCATATGTTTATGTTTGCTATATGTATTTTGTGCATATACATGAATTATATATTCATATATAAATATAGTTATGCTATTATTGTGTGTAAACATATTTTATAAATATATATTCCATTATGAGGCATACACTAGAACCTATCAAAAATTTTAAAGCTTATTCCTCAGTGACTCATTTATGACACTGACAAGTTCTATAATGAGCAAGTAGTATGTTTTAGAACTCTACATGTCCTTCTATGTCCATCAATGAATATACAAAGTCAAATTTTTTTAGATGACAAATTGTAAACAAATGACTATCTTTCTATCTATAGATGCAAATTAGTTATAGATGCAAATAAATGAAGAATCATGAAGGAACAACCTGTGACAGAGTCAGGTATAAATGCACAAGGAGAGGAAAGCATGAGAATTGGTGTCAAAAGCCTTTAGTTCTACCCTCAAGTTGTCCAAGTGTTCATAGTGAGTACTTTATCTTACCCCCACTAGAGCTGTTTCCTTCCAGAGCATTTTCATATATATTGTTCATACTTTAATTGTCACAGCAACCATACAATGTGCAAAGAGCAATTAGCGTTCCATTTTAGAGATGAAGAAAATAAGTAAGCTACTTAAAGTGAAAGAGTCAAGATTAGAATCCACAGGACCAACTACAAGATGGTAGTATTTCTACAGATACACTGAGCACAAATGTTTCCAACAATGCATGGACTCCTCAATGAAAGTTTTATCCTGGAACACAACGCAAATAGCAAGTAAGTAACTGGTAAAATCAGACTTCATTCTCTTATTTTATTTTCAAGTCATGGTAATCAAGTGCTCAGTTGTTAAATATTTTTCAACCCTTACTGCTATTCTTTCTGGGGCCAATAGTGTGCATTTTTGTAACATATTGTGATTTCAGTTTTTTGTAATTTTCTAATACATTATGATTTAAAGTTTTTCTTTAGCTAATATTATGAGGCTGAAGTAGAAGAAAGGAGACTATGAAATGGAAGAAATTTCTTACAGAGAATAGGAGGAAAGACTGACTCCTTTGGGTGTTAAATTGTGTGAAGTAGCTAGAAGAACCAAATGAAACTCATGTCTTGACTTCAGTGCCCAAGGCATGAGTCCAGAAGAAGGAAGCCATGTTCAATATCTTGAGGGGAACACCAAAAGCAAAAAGACCTGGCCCCACTTCTCATATGGAACTCTAGGAGGAGAAGGCTTTGCAGCAATCCCACCACCATCATTGACTCAGGAGTTACCAAAGGAGAACACTGGTGATGGGCAGACAAAGAACCTGAGCTGATGCTGACAAGCTGTTTTCCTCTCTTATGTGGTGCAGAAGAGACTTGGCAGTTAATTTGTGCCCTGGGGCAGGAGTAGAAAGCAGCTGAATGTCCGGCTGGAGAACATGCCCATAGCATAGAAAGGGTAGATGGAAAATAGGAGTCCCAGCCTCTTCCTATGCATTTTGCAGAGCCAGGGGGAGCTGAGACGGAACCCATTAGAAAGTGAGCGGGAAGGCTTTTGAGAAGTAGAAAACCCAGGCCATGAAAATAGATCTCGAGGTAAACCACTTGTGAACTACAGCAGTGAGAGACAAGGATACCCCATACACTATCAACAAACCATACCTCAGCAGAGGCCAGCCAATACTCACCTGTTACTCGGCAGCCAAGACCAGCACAAAATCCAGGGCACCCCTCTCCCATACCAGTGCCCTGACATTATCAATATTTCTCCTGAGCCCAGGTGCTATTCTGGGAGAAAAAAATTAGTCTGTGGACTACTCAAGAGGCGAATTAAACTGGAAGAGTCAGAAGTACCTCAAAACCATAAATTTAAAGTTACAGGTTAGGTGGTTTGTTTAAGCCTCTATTACATAGCACATTTAGGACAGGATGGGGAAATTTTAGTAAGCAAAATTATACCAGTTACAGAATAAAGCAGTAATGTTTTCTTTAAACATCTCAGCAGCCTGTGAATAAAATTTTAAACCACTACAGAACCAATGCACATTTCAGATTCAAAAAGATGAAAAGTATATAAATAATCTTCTCTGTTTTTTAACCTTTTTCTCTTTAGTCACTCAACTATTTTTCTTTTTTATTATCATCCCCTTTTGGTTTTATTTGCCTTTGAAATAAGATGACATAGAACTGAAAAAACAAAATGGCCCTCCAAAGCATATAAGTATTTGTTCTAGTCTGTTGTTAACTCATTTGGATACCAAAAGGAGGAAATTACATTTTTCTGCCCCTTACTAAATGCTATAAAACGGGGACAACATATAAATTCACTTCAAATAAATTTGAGAGCAAGAGCTTTAAAAAAAATGTTTGCAAATCACTTTGCAAATATTATACAATATAAATAATTCTATATTTTTCTAACACTTCCCAAAAGAGATTTGAGGCCTTGTCCTACTCTCCAGAGGTCAAGATAAAGTTAGGAGAATAACTCCCTTCTGCTCTGTTACATTTCCTAGTACCTATTGACCAAACCAGATGTTGGCAGGTATAAAATCCGAGACAGCTGGTTACCCAACCCCTTAGGGCCAAATGCTCCAAAAAATCACTTTTTTTTTTTTGCAGCACACATCCTGATTCAGAATCTCTGAGCTAATTATCAGGGTTGCGATTCTCAAACTAATCATTTCTACTATGCCTCCAGAGTAAGATAGAATCTAAAAATTAACGCTTAGTATGCGGGGTTGTACACAGACAAAATGCAGATGGCCCATGCAGACTTAAATTATTAAAGCAGTTTCCATTCATACGGATGCTCTTTTTAGGTATATAAAACCATGAAAAACTATTTACTGAGCTCTATGAGTGTATGCGCCACACTTCACAGAGGCACCAAGAAGAAACTTGTTTCTTACCCTTTGTTGAACTTGGAATTTACAAACGGGGTAATTCAGAAAGAGAAGCAAATATGCACATGACCTTGCACGAAAGTGAAAATTAAAAACATGCAGACTCCAGTGTGCGGATTTGGGCACAGGGCAGTTGGTAATGAGAGTTACAGGCCACATCATTCCTTTTCTTGTCAGTCCATAAAGACTGTATGGAGTCAACAGGACTCAAATTGTATCAAGTTGTATAGGGAGGAATGAAACAGGTGCAAAGGGCAAAGAGTGTGAAATTATACCGATCATTGAAAACAAGGATTACAAAATCTCAGAGGGAAGGAATGAAAGAAAATTCTGACAGTTGTTAAAATTTTGCTTAGTGCTAGGAAGAAGTTCATATAACAGATACACAATTCATTATATATTCATATCATAACACACACTGGGGACAGGGCAGCAGAGTAGTGAAGAGTGAAATCAGATTACCCAGGGTCAAAACCTGACTGCTCCACCTGCTACACTCATAACCTTCCACAAGGTACACCCGAAGTTTCCTCCTGTGTAAAATGGAGACACTTTTAAATCCCTAATGTCATAGAATTAAGAAATAACATACGAAGTTTTTAATACAGAGCATGACACAAGTACTGAATAAAGTTAATTGCTGGTATTGTTGTCGTCACTTTTATTCAGAATTTGATTCCCAGAATTGGTCTTAGGAAAATGTAAATACCAATCTCATTTCCAATTTCAGCGTCATGTAGTACCCAATATTGCAGAGCTTGAAGTTTTTGTTCATAAAAGTAGAACAAAATTGCTTATTAACCCCTCTAAATAGATTATTCATTTATAATAAAGATATTAATACTTTTTACATCAAGATTTTTTGACAATTAAATAAAATCATGTAGGCAAAATCCTTAATACAGTTCCTAGCACATCATAAGTGTTAAAAAAAAAAAAACATGTGAGCTGCTCTTTTTTTTTTTTTTTTTTTTTTTAAGATGGTGTTTCACCATGTTAGTCAGGCTGGTCTTGAACTCCTGACCTCAGGTGATCCTTTCGTCTTGGCCTCCCAGAGTGCTGGGATTACAGGCGTGAGCCACTGCGCCCAGCCAAGCTGCTCTTATCCTCCTTCTCCTCCTCCTCATCATCTGAGTTATTAAGCATTATCATTATCAACTAGGCAAGGAAAAATTGGGGCTCAGATAAAGGATGTGATATTGAGGGGGGAAAATGAAAGAAAAATGTGTGGAGGATAGATTTTTCTCAGCCTACATCATGCAAACTGTGAGACGTGGAAGTGATTCTTTCTGGGATACAGCTGAAGGCTGGGTTAATGAAGCTGAGACAAGCAGGAGCCTTGGTCCTGATCATAGAAGGAATTGTGACTATGCTTTTACTACATGCATTGTTTGTGCTAAATGTTTTACCAACGTTAGCTCTCGTAACCCCCACAGCAACCCTGGAAAACTGGAGCTATTATCACCGCTCCTCCAATATCAACCTATATTTTTGCCAGAGAGAGTGTCTTGCTCAGAGTCTCACGACTAGTAGGGGAAAGAGGCAGGACCTGAAGCCATGTCTACCTGATGTCAGTTCAGGCTCTTACCTACTATGTGCCACCAGGAGCTTTGAAAGAGGGGCAGAGAAACATGAGGAAAGAGAACGTATGTTTCTGTGAAACAGTGTTTTTAACTTAAAAGCCAGAGCTTTCCAAGCATTCTCTCATTACAGACAGATCCATTCCTCCAGAAATGTGTTTGATTTTTATCATGTAAAACTATACACCATTTTAGAATGCTTTTCTGCACAGTTTAAGGTTGAAAATTATTCTACTCATGCTAAGCACAGACTACAGAATTTCACAAAGCCTACTGTAAACAGTTCCCAGGTGAAAAGGGGAGCTGTGATAACTTTGATAATTAAGCCTACTCACCAAAAGCAAGTAAGTAAATCAGTAAATTAATAAGGTGATGAGGAAATGCATACATACATACATAAATTAAGCATTTGAGACAAAATCAAACTTAAAACAGAACTCAACTACTTATAATCATATTTGCTCATCTTCCACACTTTCAATTTCTTTATCAATAAAAGTCAAAAGCTGAAAATACCCATAGACCAGAAAACCATGATATCTGAATGCCAAATAAGAGTACTAAATATTATACTTTCAAGAGGACCCACAACCAGTGAAATAAATCATGTGAATTTTTATCTTTGAGTGTTATTAAATAGACCATAACTAACTTTTAAATAAATTGAATCCCTCATCTTAAAAATTCCTGGCTATGTGAATACACAAGTATGGACCAGATAGTATTTATTTTTCCAATTTTGGCTCAATTACTTTTCTTAACCCCAAGTAAATCGGGAGAAGCAAGAATTGCAACTTATTTTTACTAAGTGCCAATAACTTTTAGAGCACATATTATAGATTCCAGTTAAATTAAAAGTTGAGTCAGGTAGAACACACAATTACATCTCTCCACCATCCTCATTAAATTTCAGTTCAACGGGGAATGCTGTCGTTTCTTCCTCCAATTTTCCTATTATACTTGCATTTTAGGCCAATATCACTGATATTCTGTAGCAACTACTTTCAAACTTTAACCAAATAGCATTACAGTACTAATAAGCACAATGATTGTTTCCAATTTTTCTATACACCTATTGTTTTTGTGTGAATGATCACAGATTGTTTCAAAACAGACCCTGGATGACTACTTGGCAAAAATCAACAGGCAAAGCTGAGGTCTAAAGTTATCTCCTGAGGCTTCTCTGCAGTAAATTGTGTTCCTTACAGCAACTTCAGCTATCTAATTTTTCAAATCTTGCTGGAATAACAAGTGCCAAATTAGTGGATGCATCATATAAACGCTATTTATAATTTACTTACGGTACATCCTTACTTCATATTCAAGTTTTGTCTGGAGGTAATTGACTTAACAAGCAAGTATTTATCACACTTACGGGTAGAAAACATTAATTACCTTTGATCCTGCTGAACCTCACACCCACTTACTTTACAAGATTTTGACCAGGTTAAAAAGTTACTTAGATAATTACAATGCATCTTGTATTAGCAATTTTTAGTAGAGAGTGTTGAATCTGTAGGAATCTCAGAAACTTATTTACACATATTCAGAAATCTGAGGCAAAATATATCTATGATTTAATAGCGGATTACATTATTTCAGAAGACATTGTGCTATACAATGAAAGTAAATTCAATAGTTATACCTTTTCAAAGTTGATAGGGCCAAAATAATTCAGAGAACATGACATTTTATGCCCATGTTCATGGACCAAGGCCTACTAACTTGGGCACTGTAACACATCCCTCTCTATTAAAAAATAAACTGAATAAAGACCATGTGATCTTTAACTTCTGTAGTAATCTAAATTCTATGTCTCATCTTCAAGATTAATTGATAAAAGTTGTTTCAGGTGTTAGAAGTGTTCTGAAAATGAATTACGCAGAAACATTGTCAGGGTGCTCAAAATATATTATATGCATTGCGTGGTCAATAGCTTGTAAACTAAGCTCATTTCATTTATGCAAAATTACTAACATGCATTTCCAACAATATAAAACTTAAATAGGGCAGGCAATTTTCCTTACCTTTGCACTCAATGGGCACAGATGGTAGATTAGGGTGCAGAAAGGGGAGATATGGCTCCCTGTCCCCTTGGCCATCACAGGCCTACTGGTCATGTAGGCCCCCCATAATCTGAGCATCCCATCATGCTGAGTGTAATTCTGGTGTTTAACAGTATGCATTTTTGCTTTAGTGTGTCCTGTCAGCAAAAGCTAGCCAGTCATCTGCTTCTCAATTAAGGAAAGAGCAATTCTTTTAAACACTGGGAGTAAAATATAAATATTTGGGGCTCAACAAAACAATAGGTTATATCCATGTCCTATGAAACAACTTCTTAAGGGAATTTTTGTGTTATTTTGGCTCTATGCAATATTTGCCCCACTTGTTCATTTAAGAACCTGATTCTCATGTAAAAGAAGTTCCCAGTGTACCTAAACTCACTGCAACCACCTATTATCACAGATACCTTTGTTCTCTCCATAGTGCCAAGAAACATTTTTCTTCAGTACAAACTAGATTACATTTGAACATTTACATCTCACATGGAAGCATCACACCCCCATAATGCATTGCATACTCATAATGCAACTTGCTTTGAATATGTAAATCTCAACAAATATGAATATTTACATCTCTAAGCAGATTTCACAGAGAAGTAGAACATAGCTATAATGCAAATTGATATTTGCCTAATACTATAGCCCAATCCAAAAAGTTAGTACTAACATCCATTGGAGATGCCCAGTAAATGAGCATTTCCCCACCACACTGAACAGACCAGAGCAGGCCTAGCTTTCTATGGCAAAAGGTTTTATAGGACAGAAGAAGGAATAATTCAATATGTATTCTTCCTGAAAAGATCCAACTTGCCTTTGGCCATTCTTAAATTAAAGGAAAGCCAACTGAGATTTTTTAAAAATCAATAAACTAATATTTACTGGGTCTCTACTATGCACAAGGAACTGTCCTAATTTCCTAGTTACCACAGAAAATATGGAAGCATGCATAGACATGGCACACTTGCACACTTTTGACAGACACGGCAGTGTGCACCTGTAGTACCAGTGACTCCAGAGGCAGAGGCAGAGGATTGCTTGAGCACAAGTGTTCAAGACTCAGTCTCCAAAAGAGAAAAGAAAACACACACACACACACAAGAAAACACAAGATATTTTCACAAGCATGCTAACTACTTGGAAACAAAGGCATGTCCACATGAAAAATAACAAGTAAATTACAGGGTAATTAGAGGCTGTTACAATAATCTAAGGAAAAAGTGATGAAGGCCCCAATAGAACAGTAAAACTGGGGATGAATAAGAGGGCTTTGAGAGACACCTATGAACTAAATTAGTTTTAGAAAATTATTGCATTTGGAATATGAGAAAAAAGTCAAAGTTGACTCATTTGTAATGTGGGGTGGATGGTAATGACATTAAAATAGAAAATACAAGAATAAGAAAAGGTTTAGGTCAGAAAAAGCAACAGGTTTTTGCTTTTTGGGTTTTGTTGTTGTTTTTGTTTGTTTTTTGCTTTGTTTTTTAATATGGTGATTTGGGGAACTTTTTAATACAGACATTTTAGAGAAAGTTGCTGATTATCTATCTAGCATGAATCAATGGCTTTCCTGATCTGTGAAAGATTGTCATATAGTTGGTTATTCAACCAGTGAACATGAAATATAATTATCCAGTTAGAGGCCAAAAACTATAGTGAATATGTGGCATCCACCTCCAAGAGCCCACAGGAGAAATAAAAATGGTGAGGCAGAGAAAAGAAAAAATTGTAGGATAGAGAATGTGTGAGTCTCAACCAAGAAAAGAATAGTTTTAAGAAAGAAGTTCTGGTAATTTCTGTCTTCCATTACGGAAATATCAAAGAAGATAAGAATGGAAAAAATACTGGTATTTTTTGAGCAATTAGGTCATTTGTACCCTTGAGCAGGTAAGGAAAGAGGAGGGGGGAAAGCCATATTTTTTGCCAATGAGGAGGAATCAGGGATTAAAAAAAAAAAAAAAGGCAGCTAGAAGTACAGACTAACTCATCCAAACAAGAAAGGAGAGAAATCAGATGGTCACTGCAATAAGGTAACAAGAAATATACTTTTCAAGGTTGAAGAGAACCTTCCAATAAGAGATGAGATGACCAGGAATAATACAATATATCTTCAGGCCAATTAAACCATAGATCCCTTCAACCTCTTCCACTTGCACCCCATCTAAACTGTCTCATTCACTCTCCCTCCCAGAGTCACACTTCCTAGTGAAGGCAAGACAAAGTTTAACAGGTTAGGTGCATCCATCCTGACACATCTGACACAGGACATCAAGGTGGCCACAGTGCCTTCCAGATCCCCTTAGGATTCACCTTCATGACCATGTGGAAAGAACTGTTTCTATTGAGCTGAGAACAGCAAGTACGGACTGGGATGCAAGATCTTTTTCGTTTAGAAGAGAACAGAGCTTCACTTCTCACATGGGAGCTAGCTCTTTCCTGGAATGCTGTTGAAGAGAGGTGATGCTAAATTATGTATCCAGACCATATGAGCTCAGGCTAATCACTGAGCATGCACGCATATTGGTGCAGAGATCAGTAAACCAAAGAAATATGAAGCTTCCTTTCTGATTCATCTTTGTGTTCCTGGAACCTAACACAATTCCTACCATGAAGCTTCAATTATTGTTTGTTGAATTTAACTGAATTGTCTAAATCTTTATTGCATCTAAAATTACTCTATCAAACAACATATTATAGTGACAAGGGTGCAGGTTCAAGACAGAAGGTTAGGGTTTCAGCCCTACTCTGACAGTTTTTGATAAGCCTTTTCTCTGATAGTCTTGTCACCTACATTCCCATTCTGCCAGCTTCACGGGTTTTTAGAACGGAACACATGAAAAATGCATGTGAAAATGTTCGGCATATTTTTAAATATTATACAAATATTAAGGCACATTTTATTACTATATTTAAGGTAATCAGATGTTGACATAAAATATGCATATTTTTCTCTAAGTTGGCCTAGCTACAATTATTATCTTATTCTTATTTACCCCTGTTTATCTAATCCCTATTTGAAATCTGCTAAGCTATTTGCCTGTTTATCATGGTGGCCCTAATATGGAATACAGAGACTAATGGCATTGGAAAATTGCACTGAAAAGAGTCACCCATGTACTGTGATAGATCATAAATATGGATGACTAGAAAGTAAGATGCTTCGCTTAAGATGCAAATTAGCAGAGAATGAGATGCAGTGAGTTGTGCATCAGAGATTGAAACCCTGATGGAGAAGTCCCTGTAGGGTCACCAGACAAAAAGCAGGTTTCCTCTGCCACTCCCCAGCGAGGCTGTAGATACTACCTCGGCCTGTCACACAACATTAATTGAACAGTATACTATTAGAAAAGAAAGTATGCCAGCCACAGCCCTGAGTGAAGAGCTGCAAAGTCAGTCTAAAGAGGCACACTACACAAGAAGCACACAGGCCCAGAACCGCAGCCCAGAGAACTGCAGTCAGACCAGTCCCAGCAGCAGAGCAGCTGAGAAAATGAGAAAGGCAGAAGAGGAGACAGGGAAGCTTTGCAGAGAGTGCAAATAGTTATAATGGAGGTGACTAGTTCTCAAGGGAAAAAGTGGTGCTCTGCAATCCAGCCTTTCCCCTCTGCCTTCCCATAACTTTTGCTAAGTGCATCTCCCAAGTCCCCCATCCCACCACCACTACCTCGGTAAGATTCAGATGATGAGATTCCTGGTGTAGTATATCAGACGATAGAGGTTTGGAATCTGTTTATTCATGCAGACATGGTAATAGTTTATGAATATGCAATCCTGAGTAGGGCCAATAGCAGAAAGAGGATATGAATTTAAAAGTCAAAGAGAAAGAGAGAGATCACCAAGTAAAAATAAAACTACAAAGGATCTGCTATAAGAAGCCTCAATAGAGACAGAATGTAACAGAAAGCATAGTTTTGGTTTTATGTGCACTAGAATAGCTTCCTTTTCATTGCTCTGTTCCTCTGCATACCTTCTCTCCACTGCCTGTTATGAGTCTCTTCTCAGAACTAGTGTTACAATCCAAATAGGCCATGTTCTTTGAAATGTGGCAGCAGAGAAAGCCATGAGAAAAGAGGAAACATGAGAAAGTAAGAATGGAGGGGTGATAAAAGAACCGGGGTTTTGTTGTCATGCCTTCAGTTGTCTATACACCTTTCACAAATTCTGACACAAATGCAGGGCCACGTTATCAGGACTGCAGTCTCAAGGGTGCCAGGCAGAGTAACAGGCATCCCTCAAGTATGGCTTAGCTGATCCTTCTTCTAGCATCCTCATCTGTCAAGCCAAACTGCAAATTTCTCAAAAGCAGGTCACATCACAAGCGTTCTGATACTTCCTGCTTCTGGTGACAAGTTGAAATCCCAAACGAAACTGCCTCTCTCTGGAACACAGGAACCCAGAATTTTAAAAAGCAAAAATGGAAGATAAACAAGAACTTTCAGAGCTTCCACTCACTCAGTGAATCATATTTTACAGACATATTGAATATCCTTTTAATAAAGGGGAAAATTAGATTCAAAAATATATGATTTGCCCAAATCATGTTCAACACAAATAAATTTGAAGTACTTTAAATCCAATAGCCAATTCTTCTTTCTCTTAAATGCATGAATGGATATATCAAATGATACATATCCATTAAGAGGTCTTTATTGGGCCTCAACTATAATAAGCCTCAATAAGTCAAAATCTTACCATCAGGAATACCATCTCTGATAGCTATAATCTGGTGTTGGGGAGAGTCTACATCAAATCAAGATGCCTTGAAGAACATCCTGTGAAACAAAACCTCAGAGTCCATAATCAGCATGGGGAACAAATTCCAGATTCCAAAGCAAAATAACCTGGGTGCGATCCCCATGTGAGGAACTAACACAACAGCCACATAGCATCTGTCAAAGGGGAACCAGTGGCAATAACAGCAACCAACATTTATTGAGCTCTCACTATGTGTCAGGCATTAAGAATTATCTCATATAATTCTTATCTTATGATAAGAATCATAAATTCTTCTTTAAGATTATGAGTTAAATATTATAATTAGCAAATTCATTTCAGGCCTTAATTTGCTTAAGGCCATACAATGAATAACTGGTGAGACAAGGCAAGTTTAAAACTCATATACCTGTTGTCAGAGCCTCGACTAACCCTTTGCTAGACAGCCACAAGTGGCTGCTTCTCTGACCTCACCACTCATGGGTCAATTCTTCCATATCCCTCAATCACCTACTCTTCTACACAGGCCTCTCCTCTCTAGTGTGTGGCTTTCCTTCTCTAAGACTATCTTTGTCTCCATTTATTCCTCTCTATCAACATTTCTCTTCTCTCACTCTCTCACACTATCTTACTACCCATTTCTATTTTTTCTTTTTTTTCTTTTTTTTTACTCTGTTGCCCAGGCTGAAATGCAGTGGCATGATCCTGGCTCAATTCAGCCTCAAACTCCCAGGCTCAACTGATACTCCTGCCTCGACCTTCTGATTACCTGGACTACAGATACACGTTAATTTTTTTTTTTTTTTTTGAGATGGCGTTTCACCATGTTGCCCAGGCTGGTCTCAAACTCCTGAGCTGAAGCAGTCCACCCACATCAGCCTCCCAAAGTTCTGGGAATATAGGCATGAGCCACTGCACCTAGTTCCTTACTCCTTCTTTCTAAGTCAAATTAAATATACAGTTCAAGTAAGTTCTTAAAATGGTGACTCTATTTTATATCCCTTGTTCTTAATTTAAAATGGATATGGGAGAAGGAGGTACCTTTTTATACATCTATGTTTCTTCTCCCACAAAAGAAAATGTCAAAACAAAGTTGCTGTTTACTTCTGTGTGGCCCTTCGCTGATCTGTTTCTTAAGTTAAGACTTACTGGTAAAGCAGACTGTTTCATACTATCCACAATTGGTGTTAGGGATGGAATTGTGCCCTGCAAAAAAATTTATATATTGAAACCCTAACCTCCTATTAGATTATAGTGGAGATAGGTCCTTTAAGGAAGTTATTAAGGTTAAATGAGGTCATAAAGGTAGAGCCCTGATATGATAAAACTTGTGTAATTATAAGAGAGAAACACCAGATCTCTCTCTCTCTCTCTCTCTCTCTCTCCCTCCCTCCCTCTCTCCCTCCCTCTCTTTTTCTCTCTGTCATGTGAAGAGAAAGAGAAAGCAGCCATCTGAAAGCCAGATAGAGGGCCCTCGCCCGGGAACCAAATTGCCTTGCCTCCAGAACTGTGAGAAATAAATTTCCATTATTTAAGCCAGTGAGTCTATGGTATTTGCTTTGGCAGCATGAGCTGACTAATACAATTGTTTTTTTAAAATATGATCTTGCTTTATGAAAAAAGTTCACACTCTAAAACATTAGTTTTGTGATTTCAACTTGAGCATTCACATCATTACTGAACATGTTTGAACTTTCTGAGCCTTGGTTAAGATGTTTCCTGGACAAAGAAGAAGCATAGTCCTAAGATACTTATATTTAAAACTGATCCATTACATAAATCACCTGTCCAAGAGTTACCTGGCCATTTAAGATAGAAAACCATTTTTCCAAAAAACTGAGATTTTGACAGAGGTTACCTGGATCTTTCCTGCTGGAAACAAGAAGAAAAAAGAAAGAGTTCCCTGGATTTATTTACATATGGGTTTGAAATTTAGTGACCTTTTTCTGAGTTATTTTATTCACTATCCAGTAGATGACCCTGCTACCAATTCCATCCACGTCTGATAAAAGAAAAATAAATCACTTGCCCAGCTATTGAAGCCAGAAACTAAGAAGAACCTAACACAAGAAAAATACTCTTTTTCAAAGTTTCTTTATTTTTCCAAGCTAAGAGTAGTGTGAATAATACTGCTGTGCAGTCACTCATTGGAGCTGTTGAAATATCAAACAACTTTAGAAAAATGACAGTGGTTCCAATTATTTCTCCATTGGGAATCTTTGGCTTCATTAAAAATGGTAATTGGGTGGTTTGTTGGACAAGTGGCAAAATAAAACAAAATGATACAGAGAATACCTCTAACCAACATCCCCTTCTAGGTTCATGACACTTCAGCACAATGTGGTGTGGCGACCTGTGGGATCACTTTTGAGAGGTGGAGAGTCACTGTGAACTCCTGACTTCTCTGCTCATGAGATAAGCATAGGAACTTGGAGAAGAGGAAGTCTTATATTTGAGCCTGACTCAGACATGCTTTTTCTGATTCAGCCATAACCTTTGCTTGGAAAA
Organism: Cheracebus regulus; assembly: GCA_963574635.1. NCBI lineage: Eukaryota > Metazoa > Chordata > Mammalia > Primates > Pitheciidae > Cheracebus > Cheracebus regulus. Next base: position 13,268 of record CAUYQU010018179.1, on the reverse strand, counting down.
GTGTACGTCATGGCCTTGGCGCTTCCCCAAGCTTCCTCCTATGCAGTCTGCTATTTTTCCTCTAGCTTACCCAAAATAGCTGGGCAGAGATTTAGTACAGTTGGGATGCCAGTGTTTATAGGCCCAAGTGTTCTTTAGTTTCTTTCTGTGGGCAAGCACAGGTTTCTGCAGACTGGCAAGAATAAAAGGAAAGGTGGTTCTGGCCTGGTTTTGCTTCCTAGAAGAGTTATAGATCCACTTTTCCTCATCCAAAGAACCCCAGCATTAGAAGACCTTTACCATGTTTAACCTCCCCCTGTATCTTTTTTCATGTTCTGAAGAATTCTTTATCCCATTCTGAACCCAAGGGCTTAGAATTACAGTGCATCATTACTAATGTAGTTAAACATATTTATTGTCTAGGAATCTGCAAAGACAAAGAGATTTAGAAGCTTCCTTCTGGAAATGTTTCTGGTGTATTATTTCTAGTATTCTATTTTTAAATGCAAAGTCCAATACAGTCATGCATTACTTAACAACCTGATACATTCTGAGAAATGTATCATTCGGCAATTTTATCATTGTGCAACCATCATATGCAAATCTAGATGGCATAGCCTACTACACACCTAGGTGATATGGCATAGCCTCTTGCTCCTAGGCTACAAACCAGGTTACTGCACTTAATGTTGTAGGCAATTGTAACACAACAGTAAACATTTGTGTATCTAAACATATCTAAGCATAGAAAAGATCAAGTGTTGTACTACAACATTACCACAGCTTCAATGTTACTAGGTAATAGAAATTTTTCAGCTCCATAGTAATCTTATGGGACCACTGTTGTATTTGCGGTCCATCATTGATCAAACTGTCATTAAGCAGTGCTGACTGTGTCACAGGATCCTTGGGGTGTTGCTTCACCAGCCGGCGGCACCTTCTCCCTGAGTATTGCTCATGTCTGCTGGGCTTGTTATGCCCACTCAGCCTGGCACGCTGCACTCAGCTTGCAGTACTGGCCCAGATCCCACACCTGCCAAGGGTAAACCAGGTGCAGAGTGGTGAGGGGTGTGTGGACGAGTGAGCACAGGGTCTAGCCACTGCACACAGTCAGATACACCAACTGCTGTGGTAGGGCGGTCAGCTCCAGGCACTGGCACATGTGCCAGCTCCATGCAAGGCTACAACTGCTGGAAGCTTGGAGACACCAGGAACCACAGAGCCCCAAAAAAGGTGTCACAACCCTGGCTCCGGGGAGCCCCTAGGTCTGGGGTCCTCAAAGGGCCACAGTTCTTCTCTCCTTTTGGTCACCTACAATGTGGTGAGCAGGGGGCGTGTTTCAGCTCTGTTGGTGTTACAGCTCTTTCAGTCCCGCTATTTGGTGGGTCCTGAATTCTCCTCCCATGTCCAGGAATAATGAAGTACATGGACAACTGGAGGTAAGCGAGGTGAAGAGGACCTTCACTGAGTGACAGAACAGCCCTCAGGAGACCTGGAGCACTTAGCTCCTTTCTACAAACAGATCACCCAGTTAAGTGTCTAGCACTCAGCAGGCAGGAGACCTTCAGCAGTCATCCCCACAAGTGTCCAGCTCTCAGTGGAGAGCAGAACTGCAGTGGGTAGCTCCTTTCCGCAGCTGGTAGTCCCAACTTCTATGTGAGTCTATCTGCATCCAGGACTTTTATGGGCTCAGAAGGGAGGCAGTGTGCTAATTGGTCCATGGGCAGCCATGGGCTGGCCTGAAGAAAGCACCAAAAGTTCCTACTCCAGATCATGGACTCCACCTGGAAATGACAGCCTGGCCCCCAGTCCTCTGGCCCTCCCTGGCGTGAAGCTGGGGCTTCACTGGGGACCTGCCACTTTCCACCCAGGAGCCTGTCTGCCTCCTGCCACCACCACCATGTCCATGGTGACAGGCTATTCATGCTGAGGGGCACTGGCAGGACTGCGCCAAGTGGCCCTCAGCCCCTTCTCAGCACCCCTCCCATGCTTGTCAACTCCCAAAGTCTGGAGGGGGCCAGGACAGCAGGGCATTGGCATGTCAGGCCACCCCAAGCACATGCACACCTGGCCAGACAACTCCCAGGCTCAGCCACAGCTTTGCTCCACCCCGAAACAAGTGCTAGGAGTGGGGAGAAGCTGGGCAGTGGGAGCAGGCACTTTCAAGCCTGCAGCAGGGGCAAGGGGCTTCCTGGGCCCCCAAGAGTGCAGAGATGCCCAGGTCTGTAGCCACAGCTAGGTGGTTGCAGCTGCACCCCATTCTGTGGGGCTCCCACCCTGCCGAACAGGTAGAAGGTGGGGCTCCAGCCTATTCCCAGCCCCCACCAGCTCCTTGGAGTGCACATCCTTAGCCACGCCTCCCCTGCTGCAGCTGGCATCTTTGCAGTGGCTGCTCCAGATGGGCTGCCACTGCCATCAACTGTATTTAGGAGGAGAAATACAAGAGGTAGAGAAAACAGGTCCCACCTTGAGGAGAGGAGAAGAAATAGACTTGCTTTGAACTATTCTATCTAGAATAGTTAGAACTATTCTGCTTCTTTTCTCTTACAATATTTGCACTATTATTTCCCAGCTTTGTAGAAATGATGACCCTCCTCCCTATTCTTTTTTTTTGTTGTTGTTGTTTCACTTTAAGTTCTGGGATACATGTGCAGAGTGTGCAGGTTTGTTACATAAGTATACACGTGCCATGGTGGTTTGCTGCACTCATCAACCCGTCATCTACATTAGGTATTTATCCTAATGTTATCCCTCCCTTAACTCCGACCTGCCAACAGGCCCCAGTGTGTGATGTTCTGCTCCCTGTGTCCATATGTTCTCATTGTTCAGTTCCCACTTATGAGTGAGAACATGCAATGTTTGGTTTTCTGTTCCTGTGTTAGTTTGCTGAGAATGATGGTTTCCAGCTTGACCCATGTCCCTGCAGAGGATGTGAACTCATCCTTTTTTATGGCTGCATTTTTTTTACACTCCCCTATTCTCCACTTAATATAGCCCAGTGAAATTAAAAGATGGTCTCAGTCTTTCCCATCTGTTATACTCTCCCTAGTAAGTTGCTGATCCTCTTGCAATCCTCCAGTGACACCATTGCTGTCCATCAGGGCATGTTGCAGAATAAAATGCAAGTTGATGATTCAATTCTGGATTTGGTTTCTGGGAACCCAATTACAGGTCAAGCATAGAACTCTGACATTGAGGACAGAAGGAAAAAATTACAGATTACATACAAGAAGTCATCCCGACATATATTACTGACTTTCGCCTCCAATGGCTACAACAAGAGCCACTCAGTGGCTCTCAGCTACTATTCCTCCTGGCTAGGGAAGGGTTTTGACCCTTAGAGGCCCTCAGAACTCTATAGGCCCTTCACTCCCAGCCCCAACACATCATTCAAAGCAAGACCAGTAGCACACTATGAGTGATTGTTTTATATTCTTGAAAATTATACCAGATTCATATTTGTGCAAAAATTAAACCTATAAATTTAATTCTAAATCTACAAATATTTGTGTTGAAGTTTCCATGTTTGCTTTGCTGAGATCCTAAGGGTTGGGGTCTTGAGCATCAGTGTGTGACCTAGTCCTGCCTGTGACTCCTGGATTGGACACTTGCCATATAAAATGATTCACCCAAATTGACATGGCTCATCGCTATGGATAATGTCCCAGGGAAACAGTAAAAAAGAAAAGAAAAGAAAAGAAAACATTAAAGAGGATCAAATACCAATGTTTTTTCCAACTGCCAATGTGGTAGCTCCCTGACAATAGGACATAGGCACCAAGATTACTAGGTGTTTACATTTATTTTAAAAACACCAGCTGAAAAGAGAACTCTTCTTGGCAGAGTACACAAACATTTATATTGAACCTTTCATCCCCAGCACTTTTAAGCATTACCTCATTAATCTTCAAAGTGGCTACATAAGGTAGGTAGAGCTATTTCCTTTGCAATTTTAAATATCCCATTTAATAAGAGTGGGAGAGCACACAGTGACAGCACTACCAGATCCCTGGGCCAAGGCCCAGCTCCCTATAGACAGATTACCATCCAGAGTGGAGACGCCTCTCATGGAGCTCCATCTGCCCAACACTTCCTGAACATTCCCATCTCCTCAATGCCCTCATTTGTTTCTTTTAGGACTGCATCCATTACCCACCACCCTACCAGCTCACATACAAACTTGCTATATTTCCAAAATCCCATGTATTTGCCTATATGCTGAGCAACAGAATAAATAAAAGACATTTTGTTACATATGTAGTATGCCCTGCAAGTCACTCTTCTATTTATATTTTGATGGAGATGATGAAATATATATTTGGTATATCATATGTTACATATATATTTGATATATCACATAATATATGACATATTATGAAGATGATGTCTTAGTACAAAAATAATGGTTGGAAAAATACAATAAGCAGGAGGATCTTGTGGATGCCCTTTAACTGACATTAGACAACTTTACCTAACCACTGGGTCTGTCCAGTGAAGAAGGTAAACTGGGTACATTAGAATGAAGCTTTCCCAATGAAAGAACTCCATCCTTAATATTCTGTTCCTCTAGAACCACTCCTGGTACCAAAATCTGCATTAGTCAGAATTCTCTAGAGTAACAGAACTAATAGGATAGATGTATACATCAAGGGGAGTTTATTAAGGAGCATTAACACACACATTCACGAAGTGAGGTCCCATAGTAAGCTGTCTGCAAGTTGAGGAGCAAGGAAGTGAGTCCAAATCCCAAAGCTGAAGAACTTGCAGTCTGATATTCGAGGGCAGGAAGCATCCAGCATGGGAGAAAGATGTAGGCTGGAAGGCTAAGCCAGTCTAATAAATTTAAGAAGAATGTTAAACATTCTTCTGCTTGCTTTTATTCTGGCCACAATGGCAGCTGATTAGATGATGCCCATTTAGACTGAGGGTGGGTCTGACTCAAATGTTAATCTCCTTTGGCAACACCCTCACAGACACACCCAGGAACAATACTTTGCACCCTTCAATCCAGTTAAGTTGACACTCAATATTAGCCGTCACAATTGGAATGAAGCTTTACCACCTCTCACTCTTCTTTATAATCTAAAAAGTTTATGTGTGTGCGTGTGTATTCCTTTAAGGCTAATACGTTTTAGGTTTCTACTTGTGTGTTCTAACTTTCATTAATATGTAGGTCCTTTACGTTTTATCTTACCTTTAGATTTAGATAATACTTTTGCATTTATTTTATTTAGTCTTTGAATGTTTGATGCACTGTCCTTCACTTTCAAAAAACTGACTAATTATCATCAGTTCCAGAATGATTACAAGCATAAGACATGATATTCTTACTATAACCATTTAGAAATATCAGCTTTGAGAGGAAAAAGAAAGTCACCTAATAGCATTTATTGGTTTGCGTGTGACTGCATTTTTAGTCTAAGAGTGCACTAACTAATGCAGCATCATTAAATCTTTTTCACACTTCCCCATAATGTACAGTTCAATTTTCATTACCTGATCAAACAATATGGCTTGTCAAAAGTAGAATTTTCCCCTAATGTATGTGGAACACTTGTAACTAAAGTGTTGCTTTGGTTCTATCTCAGAAATAACACCAGCAACTAACATTTAATCTATTTAACACATAATGACAGCCCCATTGACATCCCAAGTCCCTCGATGTGACTTGCATAACAAGGACATCAGCTAATCCTGAAGGATTTGAAAGGAAATAAATCTTACCTTAACCTAAAAAAAAAAAAAAATCAAGTCCTCAGCAAGAGTAAACTTCTGTGTGGAGTAAAATATAGAATGACAAAACTCAATAGCTTCTCTGTTCCAAATTATACCCCTAATATTTTATTTAGTTGACATTTTATATCAGCTTCCATATTTATATTCAGATAAATACAAATGTTTCCAGTGACCAGCACAGTGCTTGACACATAACAGATCCTTAGCAAAGTTTTGCTGGGAAAAAAAATGAGCAAAAACCACTCAAATATTAAATATTAATAATTTTTAGACTATCCTCCATTTTCTATTACCCAAACCTAAGCTCTTCCATTAGAGAAAATCATCAGCAGTTGGCAATAGTTTAATTATATTTTAGGAGATATACAAAAACATAAAATCTATGCTCATAAAACATAAGCCAAAAAACATCTAACTGCCTAAGTATGGCCATTCTCAACTACCCTCCATTTCCTTCTTAAGCGCCACTTAAATGTTCCCTTATTGCCAATTCCAGATATGTGTCTTAAATAAGTAATAAGATAATTAGCCCTGAAGTATACACACTCAACAGACCAACTATTAAAATAAGACAAGACCTTGAGGAAAAAATAATGCATTATAAAAAGAAATCATGAAGATCCAGTGGAGGGTGAAATAATACAGCTGCAGTCCAGGACTGAATCAGCTGGACACAGACTGTGGTCTCCATGATTCCCCTGCAGCATGGAAATTCCCAGACAAAGCTGGATTCTCATGGAGATCACGAGATCTGGGATGTATCTGAAATATAAAACTAAGCAGCTATGAGAACCTGAGTGTGTGACAGCCTCCAGTCTTGGAGTGGTTTTTGGTTTTGCCTTATTTTGTTTTCCCACACACTAAAGACACTGAATAAATATCTGATGCAACTTTACTCATCTATAAAATGATAATTTCAAAAGTCCATTCCAGGACTAGTGTGCAACTGATTCTAAAATTTAAGGTCTTCAGTGACATGGAATCAGAACATACTACAATTAGAAGAGCTCTTTATAAATGAGGAAACTCCTGCTTTCTGAAGTTTATCAGCAATCATCTCAAAACACTGGGTCCACCTCAGAATCAAAATGAGGGCTTCTCATTTTCTCAAATGTGAAATGCCTTATATCCAGAATGTATTACCTCACATTGACAATTGGAATATTCTGAACTCCAGAAAATCACATGGGCTGGGTTTTTTATTGTTACGTGAGACAGACCCTTACTTGAGAACCAGCGCTGAAAGTCCTGTCACAGTCCAGCAATCGACAGGCAGGCTGGGCTAGACTGTGTTCTTAACTAACTCAGCTTTTCACATTCCAGACACATGTCTAGACCAGTATTCCTAAAGCAATCTACACTGGGACTTTGAAGTAATCCAGTGAACTCAGTCAAACAAGGTTCACTAGGACCCAGCCACCACCTGAAACAATTTAGACCTTGCTATTCAATAAGTACTTATTGACCTCCTCCTCTGTGCCTGGTACTATGCTGCAGTGAGAATTCAGAGGTGAACAACAGGTAACCCTCCCCTTAAAGCTCACAGTCTAGTAGGTATATAAAAAAGTGAATAGAGAAATGCAGTGAAATACGTGCCAGGCAGACATGAGGACAGGAAAGTACAGTCACACATAGAGGAGGCATCTAACCATCTTGAAAGGCCACAGAAGGCATTCTGAAGTGGGAGACATATGAAATGACACCTAAAGACCACTAGAGTACTACAAAGCAATCAGACCTTGAAGAAGAGTGACCCGTCTGCTAGAACAAGAAGTTCGATATTAGCAGAGTGTTCACCTGGCAACAGGCAGTGGGGCAGTGTTTCTCCACACAGCTGTGGTCCTCCATCCACCTGCAGAGTCCCACCTTGAGAAGCTGCTAAATGTGCAGATTTGTAGGCTCCAACCCAGCCCGGCTGAATTAGAACATCTTAAGGTGGAGTCCAGAGTACTGGATTGTAAAAGTTTATCAAGTGATTTTGGTAAAAGTTGAAGTTTGAGAACCACTGCAATGACAAGCAGTCCCTTCATGCATGTGGCTGCCAAGGTCCAGGAGCTGAAGATGGTCATGTGTCTGTACAGAATGATAGCAACAAAGAACCCTGAGTGAATTCCCAGTAACTGAGTTGGAGTGTTGAAACAGATTCAAGTAATACAAGAAAAGGGATGGCAGTCCTTATCAGATTGTCAAGCCAGGATTCTGCCACAGAGGAAAATGTCAGCATTAAGGGACCAGAGCTGAAACACAGAGTAGGACCAAGTAACAAGAATGAGAAAAAGTTTAAATGATAACTTGGTCTTAAAGTCAAAGATAAACTGGCCACAAAGGTGGCCTTGAAGTGAGTGCCAGATTGTTGGGCCAGGCCTGTAGCTGGGAGTCAATTAGACTTTGATGTCAAAAGAAGACAACTTTTGAGACTGATAAAAGTCAGTTAGACCCCCTATATCCTGAGAATAAATGATGTGGTGTGGCGTGCTGTGTTGTTTTAACTTAGTATTCTAATAAAATCACTGAATCTCTTTTGCCCTATTGTTATTCTCGGTGCTTGTAGATACTTGGCTCTCAATATTTCAACATTTATCTACTTTATATAATGAGGCGGAAATTGTTCCTGCATTCTAACCAAAATTTTATCTGGAATTAAGGTGTACTGTAACAGGATTAGGGACCCACTTCTTCGATATTTGGGATCAATGCAAATCTGTAGTAATTTGGAATTGCTGATCAATGCTGGCCTTGCTAGTGCAAAGCAAACAAAATCCCTTCACTCAAAGCTGTTTTCTGACTTAATCTGCAGTTAGAGGAAAAAAAAAATTCACTTATGGTTCCTAAACAACAGTTTCTATAGGTCACAGGATTAGTCCAAGAAACTATGAGCAACAGCAAACAAGAAGCCCCAGCTATGTCTTGTTTATTAATTAATCCAACCCTGTGTTCATGCTCTTGGCATTCTTGCCTGGATGACATTCATCTACTTCTAATACTCATGGCAGTTCAAAGCAAAACATATAGAACACCCTCCACAGGTCATTTTATTTTTGTTTTGTTTTGTTTGGAAAAAAAAAAATCAAAGTGTACTCTATGGGTTCTGGAATCAGAAAAACCTGATTTCAGTCTCTCCTTGCATTGATTAACTTGTGTGAACCTGAGTGAGTTTAGTTACTTATTTCTGAGATTCTTATGAGGTATTAATACTATGTAGCTCTCTAGCTCACTGAACTGCTTTGAGATTAAGACAACTGTACATAAGAAAAGCAGTTAGAAGAGCATATGGAAAGTTAGCTATCTTTTTGTTGTTATTGTTATACAGGCACTCCAGCCTTCAGGTACTATATGAGGTCACATCCTCTAGAATTACTTGTTTACTACCTATCTCCCCTTCTTAATGCAAAGTGTTCTCATGGGTCTCCTCTGGGAACTCTAATGTTCCCTGTACCCATGATCAAGAGCAAACTGCTACAATGTGTCATCCATCATGTTCTTCCTCTCCTGCCTGGAGTCCTGACATATATGCCCTGTCTGTGCCTCCAAGGGACCACACCACTGTCAGTACTACTGCTGAGAATGCCCATGTCCTAGCCTATGATGATGACTTCTGATGCTCTCAAAAATCCAAGAATGTCACACTCTATTACTTGGAGCAGGGTGATGGAGCACCAATAATCCACAGAGTTTCTTATGAGAACGATTTCTTCAGCTATTATGTGCAGCTCCATTTTCCACACAGCCATACATATGTGACTCCATGCATTCAGTCAAGGTAACTGTTTCTGAAACAAAGCCTAGGCTTTCATCCCTACCTGCTTCCAATCTCCTTTCACTATATCCTGCAAAATCAACATGCTAATAAATCCTTACAACAGTGGCTACTTGAAGACAGTAGAGTTCAGTGGTTAAAAGCAAAGGATCTGAGTTACACTATTTAGATTTAAGGGGCTAGTAACAGCCCCTCTCTGTCTCAGTTTTTGGTTTGTTTTCAGAAGAAAAAATGATGTAGTAATAGGACCTAATTGATATGGTTTGGCTTTGTGTCTCCACCCAAGTCTCATCTCAAATTGTAATCCTCATAATCCCCATGTGTAGAGGGTAGGACCTGGTGGGAGGTAATTTGATCATAGGGGCAGTTTCCCCATGCTACTCTCGTGATAATGAGTACGTTCTCATGAAATCTGATGGTTTTATAAGTGTTTGACAGTTCCTCCTACACACACTCAGTCTCTCCTACTGCCGTGTAAAGAAGGTACTTGCTTCCCCTTCCTCTTCTGCCATGATTGTAAGTTTCCTGAGGCCTCCCCAGCCCTGTGGAACTGTGAGTCAATTAAACCTCTTTCCTTTACAAATGACCCAGTCTCTGGCATTTCTTTACAGCAGTGTGAGAACAGACTAATACACTAATTTACACAGAAATTTGGGGGGCCTAAATGAGGTGAAGTATCTGAAACACTAAGATTGAGCTTCTTGCACTGCTGTCAACTCTAAGTGTATGGAGAAAATCCTACCTTTGCCCTTGATTTATGACAAAAATATTTTTAAATGTGAAATTGTGCTTTTGATGTTTGCAGTGCATTTCAAATGAAGATGTAATCTTTTGCCACTATTCTGAATTTGTCCCATCTGCCCCAATAAAAATACAAGTTATAGATCCAAGAATATCCATAGGAATCCTTTAACTCTGTATCAACAGACAAAGAAGTCATTCTTGAAATACATCTGATGACATGATAGACTGGTAAAGTCAAATCTCTCCAGAAGCAAAAATTAACTATGATTACTTGATGTAAGACATCACTCAAACCAATCAAATGTTATTTTGGGAAATCATAAATTTATATCCAGCGTCAGTTTGTCACTCATTAAGTTCTTATAAGAATGATTAGGAAATTATCTTAATAAGTAAACGTTAGTCTTAATCTCTTCTTACTTTGATGGCTTAGAAATATAAGTTTACATCAATTCATTGGGTCTCACTAAATGACCCTGCCTGCTTGCAGGGTTATTTATTCTACTATTAATAAACTTTAGGATTGACAAGAAATTCTTGTATTGCTTCAATCTGCAATAAATCTACCTACCATGTGTTAGCACAGCTTTCAAAATATAATTTTATAATTAATATTAAGAAGTATTTGCTGGGTACCTACTATGTTCCAGGCCCTGTGTAAGGTTCATGGAAATATATGAAAATCTCATTACCTTAAAAGCGTTCCCATACACAAATCTCCAGGAACAGACTGCAGTCTTGCCAAGGTGTCATTTTAGTGACTGACATGGATCACCACCCCCTGGCAGTCAACAATGACAGCAAGCAAAGCTGTTTAACAGGGAGTTACTGATCTTCCAGATGTATTTTGCTTGTCGCTGCTTTGAAAGATTCTTACTTTGAAGATCTCCATCATGTGGAAGAGAAAAAGCATGATGTAACCTATAAATCAAGGAACAGAGAGGTTTTAGACACACAAGTACACCACCATGTCAGTAACTCAGAGAGCTCACAAAGAAGGTTAGCATGGTGAATAAAATACGGAAAGAGTCTGTGAACTTTATGACAAAGGAATCAATTTCTTCTCCAATAAACATTTTGTAAGTACCTAGCAAGAATAGAACTAAAGAGTCTCTCACATCCCTTGCTCAAAGGACAATCTAATCATAGGAGGTGTTCCAGGATGCCTGAAGTGCCATAATGAATAGTTCTACTAATGTCCACCTTTCAATGGAAAGTATGGACTTCTTAGATTCACTTCCAAATTACTCCTATAATGACTGTCAGTACCCTCTTCCATTGTTACTGAACCTGGAAAAAGTTTCTATTATTGATAATTTATCAATTCCCTAAACTGACAACTGCAGTTCTTAGATTGACTACTAAACCTGTTCATCACTATTATGCTGAATGTTTGTACGTAGTTTATGGTTTTTATAGCTGCACTTATTCCCTCATTTTTCCAAAGAAATCATATCAACATTAATGATGTCATTTCAATTTTATTCAATTTACTGGATTTTAAGTGTTGCCTACATCAAAACCATGAAGAAGTATGTTCACAGAAAATGTCTACAAAACAGGACTATGGCCAACCACTTTTAAATTAACCCAAATCACTAAATTTACAGTAAAATATTTATTTGGACTCAATTTTAAATATGTGAAAATCCACATAGCTGAAGTTGATCTGTAAAAATATATTTAGATTTGAATACCAGTTCACCACTTGCAAACATATTGATTAAAATTTCTAAACCTTTATTTACTCACCTGTAAAATGGGTACAATCTCTTTATGTTTTCTAATCACTGCTACTGCTAGCACGCCATTCCAACCCACAAACATTTTGTGGCTAGAATGGTACAAAAGTCTCCTAATGGAGTCGCTGACTCCATTCTTGCCTATTCCCCCTTACCCCTCCCCGCCAAGTCATTATTTACATAGAGGCCAGAGTAATTTTTTTAAAAAATCAAGAGTGTATCAGCCAGGCACAGTGGCTCATGCCTGTAATCCCAGCACTTTGGGAGGCTGAGGTGGGCGGATAACAAGGTCAAAAGATCGAGACCATCCTGGCCAACATGGTGAAACCCCGTCTCTACTAAAAATACAAAAAAATAGTTGGGCATGGTGGCACGTGCCTGTAGTCCCAGCTACTCAGGAGGCTGAGGCAGAAGAATCGCTTGATCCCAGGAGGCGGAGGTTGCAGTGAGCCGAGATTGGGCCGCTATACTCCAGCCTAGCAACAGAGCAAGACTCCGTCTCAACAACAACAACAAAAAAAAAATCAGAGTATATCACTCCTCTACTAGAAACTCTAATGACTTCCCATTTTACTTAATGAAATTCAGACTCCTTCTTGTGGCTAACAAGACCCATGTGAGCTACCGCCACCCACACCCCCACTACCATGGAGTCTTCCCTAACCTTGTCTTTTACCACTCTCCCTTGGTCCTTCCACCCTAGTCACATGGGCATTTCACACAAGCTCTGCCCTACCTGAAATGCACTTCTTCCAGAATGCAACGTGGCTTGTCCACCCACTCTCCTTCTCAGTTCAAATGCCACCTTCCTTGGTTATGTTATTTAAAACAGCATTCCATGCTTAATCTCTCCACCACTGTGCATCCCTCTCGCCCTGCTTTATTCTTCTTCACATTATTTCTCAGGGTGTGACTTAGAAGGTGGATTTTGTCTAATATCTGTTTCCCTGTAGCCAATTAGTCTCTGTGAGAAAAAGGATTATTGTCTCTTTTATTCACTGCTGTATCCTCTGCATGGAGAATAGTGCCTGGCATATAGTAAATTCTCAGCAAGTATATAAAAAAAAGATCCAGCCAAACTGAGCTTCATAAGTGAAGGAAAAATAAAATCCTTTGTGAACCAGCAAGTACTCAGAGATTTCATCACTACCAGACCTGCTTTACAAGACCTCCTGAAAGAGGCACTACACATAGAAAGGAACAACCAATACCAGCCACACCAAAAACATAACAAATGGTAAAGAGCATCAACACAATGAAAAATCTGCATCGACTAACAGGCAAAGCAGCCAACTAGCATCAAAATGGCA
>CAUYQU010018178.1:0-105920 GCA_963574635.1 Cheracebus regulus | reverse complement strand
TCGAGACCATCCTGGCAAACATGGCGAAACCCCGTCTCTACTAAAAATACAAAAAATAGCTGGGCATGGTGGCACGTGCCTGTGGTCCCAGCTACTCGGGAGGCTGAGGCAGAAGAATCGCTTGAACCCAGGAGGCGGAGGTTGCAGTGAGCTGAGATTACGCTACTGCACTTCAGCCTGGCGACATATCAATACTCCATATCAAAAAAAAAAAAAAAAAAAAAAGTCTTAACACCAAACAAAGGGTCCCCTCTTTTTCCTAGAAATATCACGAAAACCCTTGCGGTGTTTGATCCTGGGCACAGCACAGTTGAAACACGCTTTAGAAAATTAAGTCAGGGCTTGCTTTGGTTGGGGTTCCCTCAAATCTAAGTTAAGGACTGCCACCTATTGAGAGGGTGCAGGGAACCCCAGGAGGGAAATCGGGACATGGTGCCGTGGCATGGAGCTCTGTCAAGCCTGCATTATTAAGTGGGCAACGGAGAATGCCTGCCTAGAGGTTCTAGGAGACTGGGTAAACCCAGGCCTCAGGGGCATCCTGGGCAGGGCAAGGGAGCTGGTGTGCTCTAAGTGGCTGGCTCAGGCCTTGGCCAGGAGCTGCTCCTGGGATGCTGGTTTCCTGCACTTCCAGGCACCTGCAGTGTGGGTGGCACAGTCTCAGTGGCTCTGGGAAGAGCCTTTGGGAACCAGAATGACTATACCAGCAGGTCCTGGGAAGTCAGGCAGAGCCCTGAGAGGGTGGGTGGGACACAACCAGGTCTGCCACAGAGAGAAGAGGGCCAAGGAGGGCAGGTGGGCAGGTGACATCATGCAGAAAGGTAAGATCTGTGTGTGAGAGCACTCTCATCAGATTTCCATGATTGTTTACTTCACCTGGCTTTAATTTTTAGAAATTTACATTTTAGAAAACACTAATTGACAGCTGTGTGCAATGGCTCCTGCTTGTAATCCCAGCACTTTGCGGGGGGCCAAGGCCGGTGGATCACTTGAGGTCAGGAGTTCGAGACAAGCCTGGCCCACATGGTGAAACCCTGTCTCAACTAAAAATACAAAAATAGCCAGACATGGTGGTGGCGCCTGTAATCCCAGCTACTTCAGAGACTGAGGAAGGAGAAGTGCTTGAATCCAGAAGGTGGGGGTTGCAGTGAGCCAAGATCATACCACTGTACTCTAGCCTGGGTGATAAAGTGAGATTCCTTCCAAAAAAAAAAAAAAAACCACTAATTGAGAGGTATAAGCAGAAATCATTTGCTGTGACTATTACAACCTTTCCCCACCAAAGACCAGACAAAGCAGATCTTGGCATTGGGCGTGTGGCCGTGCCAGCAGGCAGGAGACAATGTAATTGAGTCATCCCAAGAGAAGCCCTTCAGGAGGCCCCGTCTCTTCACCCACAGACATGGGCTGAATTAAGCTGCCACAACACTTGAGGAAAGTCTTCTTGTGGACACATTGTTGTCCTTTATCTTGGGTAGAAACCTCAGACTGAAAAAACCTCAGTAGGTTGAAGTTCTACTTTATACATATATGTTAAAATCAAAACAACTCGCCAATCTATTTACAAATACAAATAGTGGCTAGTCTTACTATTAATATTTTTTAAAAGCAACTAATACTTGAGTGATCATTATCGAAAGAACAGAAAGTACCGAGAAGTTCCAAAACACAATTGAAATGACCTGAAAGAGCTTCACCTAGCAACAACCATTTTCACCGTCTGTGCTCACACAGCATATTCCTGCCAACAATTATCTGATTGCAAAGAACAGAAACGATGTTAAGCAGGAGCAGGAAGGGATCTTCTCAGAGGGACACAGAGGCGTCTCCAGGTGACAAGAGCTGGGAGACACAGCGGAGCTTCACGACAGTGACTCATCCCCATGTGGCCATTCTTATTCTCTCTCTGGTCTCTCACTCTGCCTCCCCTTGGGTTGCTGGGCCTTTTCTCTCTACCGCCCCCTGTTCTAGCGTCCCTGCTTCAGAACATCTTTTCTTGCGGCTCATGGCATGGCGAGGCCTCCATCCCCAAGTCGTTCTAACATAGAAGCATTCGTGCACAGCACTGTCTGTGTGATGGGACCCTTTGCTTCTATTCTCAAAAGAAAGAATCTGGCTGGCCCAGCTCTGCTCAGCTCTCCTTTCCTGGTTGTGTCAACGCAGGTCGAACAGGGTTCCTGACACAAACCTGGCCACTGCGGGTGTGAGCAGGAGTAGACATTCCCCGGGGGAGTCGTGATTAGGAAAACTGGTGAGTGTGGATAACATGGCCCCTCCACCAAATGTCTTGCTGAAGAATACGCTCTGTATCTGCTTTCTGAAATGTAATATCTGGTGAACACCCTTCTATGTCATTGAAAATATACCTGCACCATCATTTGGAGGTACCATAGCCTCGTATCTTCTAACGCGATGTGTCACAACTGACTTGACAAATCCTCTAGTGCTGAACACTTAAAACTGCCTTCAGTTATTCCCCCTAATAAACCATACCTTGATGAACACTTTTGTACATAAATATTTTATTTTCACTTAGGATCAATTTCCTAGACCATGATAGAGCCAATATCCAGCATTATTTAATTTTATCTTCACAGTAACACCATGACATAGGTATTAGCACCCCCACTTTACAGACATAAAAACAGAAGTAATGTAAAAGCAGACACAACTCTTACATTTAAACACCTGGGTAGTGGGAGGACTAGGATTCAGACCCGAGGAGGAGCCAGAGAATGATCCTGGGTCTAAAAATAAGCCATGGTGCTAATAAAGAACGATGTCTAGGGAGGCCACCAGGCATCCACAGAGAAGCAGACAGCTTCCAATTCCTGCTCGACATGACTCAAACCGTAAGAGATGCTGAGACATCAGGGGACGTTTGCAGAGGACCCTGCAACTGATGCACCCCTCAAACCCCCTTCAGGGATGAAGAGCATAGCCCCAGCTCCAGAGCCCCCAGCTGTATGGTCAGCCCCTCAGGACTGCCTGGCCTGTGGAGAGCCCCCCACCCCCAGTTACGCCTTCTTCTGAAGGTGGCGTCCACAAACTGCTCAGTGTGGGTCACGAGGGCCTGGGCCCCTTGTCCCTCCAAGACAGCTCTGAAGCGTTGTGCCAGTCTTCAGAGTCCTCGGAGTGGGCAGGGTCTTGGCAGAACCAGCACCAGCCTGCCTCTCCCACGCTGCTCCGTGTCTTTCTCGTCCCTTCCCAGAAGGGATCCTAGGAGTACCCCTAGCCATGGTGACCAAGAAAGGGTTAAAAGATGAGACAAAATGTGAGTGTCCTTTCAGCTCCCCAAGCTGTAAGCAGCTCTTTCCTTAGCAACCTAACATATCAGTTCACCGTTTCTCTGTTTATTTCTTCACCCAGCCGGAGCAAATCCAGGCGGCTTATTTCAGGCTGAGTGTTGAAGAGGGCAGTGCTGGTGGCAGGCAGACGGGCTGTGCGCTGTTGGTCTTCCTCTTCCTCCTCTAGGAAAACAATGGCAGGATCCAGTTGCTTATCTGCCTGCTTATCTTAGCACGCTGCCGGGTGTCTGGATCCTGCATGGGCACTGGGGGAGGGCCTCGGCTCAGCACTGCCCTCCCGTGCTGGGGCAGGCATGGCAAAGTTCATGGAGCTCCCTCCCTCAGACAACCGGGTGTTCCCACCCGGGGGGCGGGGACGGACATAAAGACACATCACACCATTGGCTTCTGAGGAGTAAATGACAGAAGGCACGCACACAGTGATGGCATTCAAAACATAACAGCTGTGGCCACCACTGTCTCAGCCCTTTGCACTTGGACTTGTAGGACGGGCCTCACTTGCAAGGACTGTGGCAAATTTCTCCCCACCTACAGTGACCTTCTGTTGACACTAAAATAGCTGTGGGTATACATGGTGAGGAAATGTTAGACTTTATCCAAGAGTCAGGTTACAAAACCAAGCGTCAATACTTCCTAGCCATCTAGCTTTAAACAAGTCGTATCTTTGTACCTCCATTTTCTCATGGATAGACAAACTTGAGAATCTGGTGAAATAACTCATCTGAGAGGTCTTGACACCCCCAGCAAGCACTGGCTGATTGGAAGCCACGGTGTAAAATGCAAGGGGGATTTGGTTATGCTGACGGGTAAGTTTACCTGATCAGGACAGGCAGAGGAGCTCAAAATGACCAGCAAGACAGTGGCTGGGAAGAGAGGAGGCCTCTAAGAACCTGTTATCTGAATGGTGGGCTGAGGAGGGCACTCCTAGAAAAAGGGATGGCGCTGTCCTGAGTGTATTCTGCTCAGACCCATCTACTGTTTGATGAAACACTCTCTTACGGCTCCATTTCCTCGGACAGTGGCCTGTCTTATGTCATTGAACATGCTCTATGGCCTGCCTGGAATCTCTTCCTTCTCCCCTCCCATGCTCACCTCTACCCCAGTAAACTCCTATTCATCCCTCAAAACCCAGCTCTGCCATCAAGTCTTCCAGGAAGGCTCTCCCAGCACCATCCTCACCTGTGGGGGCGGTTTTCCAACACATCTATGCTTTAACCTGGGCTGCTGCTGGACAGTTGCCATGAGCCCAGCTCTCCCTGAGAGCACGTGGAGCACCCTTCAGGGCACAGAAAGAGCTCAAGGATGGTGGCTGGGGTTCAGTCAGCCACTATAGATACCAAAAGCTGTCCTCATTGAGTCAACCCTCCCAGGGCAGGGAGAGCAGAGGGTCTGGGAAAATAACCCCAAGGACAGAGACAGGACGCTTGTGAGCTGTGCAGTCTCCCTGCTAGGACACAGGGCACCGTTACTGCAGAGGAGCAGGGCCTGAGCCTGGGGGTGGCCCTGCGAAAGCACAGAAGTAGGAGCTGTAATCAGCTAAGCACAAGCAGTCTACCTGGTTTCTCTAGTATTATCCTTTGCTTTCTAAATAAAACAGCATGTGAGCACCTCTGGAGTTGGTATCCCCAGAGTCCCCCTCCTGGATATCGTCAGTTGCCTGGACCAACCCTTCCAAAAGATCAGCCAGGTCATGGTGAGGGTCAAAGGTGAGCCACAGGTCTCAGCAGCTGCTGGGTGGACTGTGCGTGGGACTCAGGAAGTGACGCTTTTCTCCCCGCCCAGCCACCTTCCTCAGTCTCCGGCTCTGAATCCTGGACCACACACTGTGTGCTGTGGTTCCATCACTGTGCTGGGTGAGGGGTGGACTGTCCAGCTGAGAGCCACCCAGGAGGCCCACCCAGGAGACCCAGCCCAGGCCTCTCCCTGGAACCCAGAGCGTTCTGGAACTCAGCCCCTGCCCGTCCTGAGGATGCCTGAGGACACCCTCACTGTTTCAGAGAAGGAGGCCCTCCCCACGGCTGGGGACAGTCGCAGCAGCTGCGGACAGCTGATGGGAGGGTGTGTCCTTTCCCCAACCATACAGGCGGGCCAGCATTCAATTATGTTAAAGGAAAAAAGGAAGGGAAAGAAAACAGGATTGTACCTGAGGTCAGGCAGGCAGGGCTCAACTCAGCACTGGGAAGACTGCGAAAAGCCTTGGGCCTCTCTAGGAGGCCAGGGCCCCACACACGATCGCCTCTGCAAGGTAGAGGCCACGCACCTGCCCTCCTGATTCTGAGCTCCGATCTCCTCACTGTGAGGCCCCCTGCAGCAGAGACCCTGGGAATGAGCCCTCCTGGCCCCTCCTTGCCAGAGCGTGGGAAGACACGTTGGTTCAGGGCCCAGACTTGTTTTCCTCCCCAAAGACTTTCTCTGGCTAACTCTGATGCTTTTCTGAGTTCTTACCTAATTTCCCCTTCTCCTTCTGTGGCCCAGCGAGATTTGTTAGTTTGTTTTTATCACTACCCTTGCTGTCTCCTCAAATCATCCAGAGCCACTGCTGTTTTCTAGAACGTTGGCAAGCATGCTGATGGAGAGCACACATTGTGCTGACCTCTGAGGGGAATAGTCTCATCCCATCACTCAGGTGGGGAGACTGAGGCTCTGTGAGGTTCGTTTAAAGCAGGTGAGCAGTGCGTCTGGAATTGGAGCTCTGGCTGGCTCATGTCCATGCTCTTCCCACCACAGCAGGAGGCCGCTGGAGGCTCCAAGCACTCTGAAATGTTGAGAGCTGCCCTGTGGATACCAGGAAAGAGGGCAAGAACACAGCACTACTTTCTTGGTTACTGTTTCCCTCCTCAGAGGGGTCTTCCGAGTTGCCCTGGGTCCTGTGAGGAAGGTAGGTCCATCTTGACTCATCCCAGTCACCTGCTTCAGTCACCTGCTCCAGTCACCTTCTTTAACCTAGGTCACCCTCGGCTGCCTGCTCTGACTCACCTGTAACGGTCCTTCCCACAAAAACACCCACCCTGCCACTCTAGCTCAGACCCTTGCGCTCTTAAAAATAGCCAGTCGGGATTAGTCTAGCTTGTGCGGTCTAACACTAGCCAATAGGGGAACAACACAGCAGTAGGGATGACCCTGTCAGGCATAAGTACCCCTTCCACCTCGTCCAAGCATGCGGCCACCATTGCTCCATCTGTGTGCTGCACCCTTCTACAGAAGTAAACTGTCTTGCTGAGAGGATTTATCTTTGAGTGCTATTTCTTTTGTGGCATTGAAATTTTACTTATATTTCCAAGTTGGCAAGTAAAAAAAAAAAAAGTCAACTGCCCAAGAGACTTCTCTCAGTGCCCACAGCAGGTTAGGCTGGCAGGTGGAGCATATGCTGGGGTGGTCCATCTGTCAGACCTCATGTTCCAGGTGAAGAGACTGGTGAGCACCAGGCGACCCTGCCCCAGTGCACGTGGCTCTGTCAGGTACAGGCAAGTCTCTGCCCATGGAAGGGCTGCCTCGAGGGCCAAGCAAAGCAGAGCCTCCCTCAGCAGATGTCTGCTGGGGCTGCACCAGGGAACACACCCCAGGCAGCTTGAACCACAGGCGTCTGCTCTTGCACAGCGCTGGAGGCCAGAAGCCTGAGAGCAAGGTGCTGGACGGCGTGGCTCCTCCTGAGGGTGGCTGGCGGGTCCAGTGCAGGCCTCCCGCCTTGTCCGGTGGACAGCCATCTGCTCCCTGGCTCTCCACGTCACCTTCCCCCCTGCCTGGCTCTGCCCAGAGCTCCCCTTTCTATAAAGACGCCAGTCCTACAGATCAGGGCCCACCCATGTGACCTCACTTTTACTTTAGTACCTCTCACAGACCCTAACTCCATATCAGATCACATGCTGAGGTACTGGGTGTGAGGATTTCAACATCTGAATTTTGAGAGGGACACCATGTAGCCTGCACCGCCAAGGACACAGCCAAAGACCCGTGGATGACAGGCCCACAGCAGGACCTGGTGGAGGCTCTTCTTTAGGGGAGAGAGGGCAATGGGGGCCACCACTGGCAGAGCCCAAGGGCAGGGCGAGCAGAAAGAAGCCGAGCAGCCTGTGTTTCTAAAGCAGACCCTGACATGAGGCCCGGGGAGCACATGTTTACTAGGGGCGATCCCCAGAAAGAAGAGAGAACCAAGGAGGGAAGCCCAGGGCAGGGCTCTAGAGAGAGGATGACCGCTGGGAGCAGGAGGGGTTGGTCTTGCCGTCACCTCCTGTGGGAGGAGGGTGCACCTGAGACCAGACCCAGTAAGAGGTGGGAGCCCTGGGAACAGCCCTGATCCAGGTCCTCTGCAGGAGGGACTGGGCCGCCACCAGGCTGCCCTGCCTGGCTCAGCAGGTCCCAGGAGTACAGGGAGGCAGAGGGACAGTGAGAGATCTGGGACGGGTACAGAACCACAGCTGCCACGGCTGCCACGGCTCCCTCCCTCCTCTGACGCCAGAGCGAGCAGGGACGTCTCTGCTGCCTTCGCATCCCAGCTCCACACACCTCCCTGCAGCCTGGCTGTGCCCCCTGCACCGGCCCCTTTTGCCCTCTGTGGTCTATGGACAGGGTGTGGGGCCAGGGAGGCGGCTGTGTGGTGTGTGCATTATGTGTGTGTGTGTGGAGGGGGTGTCTGTGTGTCTTGTTTGTATTTGTGTGATATGTGTGTAGTATGCTTATGTGTCATGACTCTGTGAGGGTGTGATGTAAGAGTGTAAGAGAGAGGTTTGAGTGTGTGGTGTGTGCATGTGGTGTCTGTGTGTGAAGTGAGTGTGTGTGGTGTCTGTGTGTGATGTTGGTGTGTTGTGTGGGTCTAAGTGTGTATGTGGTATCTGTGTGTAATGGTGTGTTGTGTGTGGATTTATGTCTGTGTGTGATATTGGCATGTTATGTGTGGGTTTACGTGTGTACACAGTGTCTGTGTTTGTGATGTCCATGTGTTGTGTGGATTTGTGTGTGCGCATGGTGTCTGTATGTGATGTTGGCACATTATGTGTGAGTTTATGTGTGTGTGGTGTCTGTGTGTGTGATATTGGTGTGTTCTGTGACTTTGTGTGTGTGGTGTCTGTGTGTGTGATGTCAGTGTGCTGTGTGTGGGTTTATGTGTGTGTGTCATGTTGGTATGTTGCGTGTGGGTTTATGTGTGTGCATGGTGTCTGTGTGTGTAATGTCACTGTGTTGTGTGGGTTTGTGTGTGTGGTGTCTGTGTGTGAGATGTCAGTGTGTTGTGTGTGGGTTTGTTTGTGTGTGATGTCAGTGTGTGTGATGTCAGTATATTGTGTGTGGATTTATATGTGTTTGTGTGATGTTGGTGTGTTGTCTGTGGGTTTATGTTTGTGTGTGATGTCAGTGTGTTGTGTGTGGATCTATATGAGTGTGTGTGATGGTGTGTTGTGTGTGTTTTTATGTGTGTGTGTGATGTGTGTTGTGTAGGGGTTTATTTGTATGCATAGTGTCTATGTGTGTGATGTCGGTGTGTTGTATGGGTTTGTGTGTGTGGTCTCTATGTGTATGATGTCATTGTGCTATGTGTAGGCTTATGTGTGTGTGTGTGATGGTGGGTTGTGTGTGGGTTGATGTGTGCGTGTGTGATGTCAGTGTGTTGTGTGTGGGTTTATGTGTGTGTGTGTTGTTGGTATATTGTGTGTGGGCTTATGTGTGTGCATGGTGTCTGTGTGTGATATCAGTGTGCTGTGTGGGTTTGTGTGTGTAGTATCTGTCTGTGTGATGTCAGTGTGTTGTGTGGGTTTGTGTGTGTGATGCCTGTGTGTGTGTCAGTGTTTTGTGTGGGTTTGTGTGGTGTCTGTGTGATGTCGGTGTTTTGTGTGTGAGTCTATGTTCGTGTGTAATGTCAGTGTATTGTGTGTGGATTTATGTGTGTGTGATGTTAGTGTGTTGTGTGTGGGTTTATGTTTGCATGTGATGTCAGTGTGTGTGATGTTGGTGTGTTGTGTGTGTTTGTGGTTGTGTGATGGTGTGTTGTGTGTGGGTTTATGTGTATGCACAGTGTCTATGTGTGTGATGTCAGTGTGTTGTATGGGTTTGTGTGTGTGTGTGGTGTCTATATGTGTGATGTCAGTGCTTTGTGTGTGGGTTTATGCTTGTGTGTGATGTTGGTGCGTGTGATGTCAGTGTATTGTGTGTGGGTTTATGTGTGTGTGTGATGTTGATGTGTTGTGTGTGGGTTTGTATGTGTGTGGTATCTGTGTGTGTGATGTCGGTGTGTTGTGTGGGTTTGTGGGTGTGTGGTGTCTGTGTGTGTGATGTCGGGGTTTTGTGTGTGGGTTTATATGTGTGTATGTGTGCGATGTTGGTGTGTGGTGTGTGGATTTATGTGTGTGATGGTGTGTTGTGTAGGTTTGTGTGTGTGTGTGTGTGGTTTCTGCCTATGGGAGGAGGTCTGCTCACAGCTGGAGGAGAAGGAGCTCTCCAGGCAAAGATCCCAGGGCCGTGGAGGGAACACGGTCAGAAAGGCAAGAAAGGCAGGATTTGAAAGAAACAGAACCCTGGCGGGTGAGTTGGTGAGCCCCTTGGGCCATCCATTGCCCAGTGGAGCAGAGGCAGACCCGTGAGGGTGATTTTCAGAATGCTGCCTGCTTTTGGGAGTGAGATGAAGACCCCCTGGGGTCCTGCAGATGTCACCCGTGTCGCAGGGTTCAGGGTGTCTCTGGCCCAGACCTGGCTGGAGAGAGAGCTGTGGGTGGAGGTGCACTGGGTGGGAGCTGGTGGGAGGGGCGGGCTGGCTTTCCCTCAACCCCCAGGCCTAGTTAGAGAAGGTCACATGCAAGAGCTTGGAAGTACTGGGAGGAAGTGTGAGCCCCAGCCCTGGCCGCCCTTGATCATGCGTGACATGGACTTAAGAAAATCCCTAATTACAGCCGTGTGGGGCTTGTCTGCCTTCTGAAGCCTGGCACTCGTGTGCTCAATGCAAGGGTGTGACCAAGATACTTCTGCCTCCTCTGGCAGGATGTGCCCACCCTGGTTAGTGCTGCTGCAAAGAGGAGCCGAAGACTGAGAGACCCGAGGTGGTCCTTCTGGGGAGAAGAAATGGGTTTGGCCCCAAACCCTTCTGCTGCCTTTTTCCCCTATCCCTGGGAAGCCATGAGCCCTCACACTACCCCTGTGAACCCACGTTCCCAGAAAGGCGTGCTGTTGCCAGGTGATATGTGACACGCTTGGGGAAAGTAAGTGGTGGCCAGAGACGGCTGACAGCTGTTGTCACTGGCATCAAGTGCACGTCTCCAAGCCATATCACACGGCATCCCTTGACCTGAGGCCACGTGGCAAGTGGGCCGCGATCTCCCTCTGCCCTTTGCAAGCTCATAAGACAGCAGGTTTTGCAGATATCTATGGCTCAGGGGAATTTCCTTGGCCAGGTCTAAAGAAATAAAGCATCAGGCACAGAGAACAAAGCCAAGGTTTCAAAAGACAAGGAACCAAAAACATTATTCAAAATAAAAGCAGTTTTCAAATGTCTCTGCCATTGGTAGTCTCATTTTTTAAATGTAGGAAATAGTCAAGTATTAAAATGACCAAAATAAAACAAGTGCCTCACAGGTTGAGACGGAAGGAGGAAGATAAAGAATGAAAACTGTTGCGGGTGTATTTGCTTTGGGATTACATGTGTGCATGTCTTGTTTTTCCCTTTTATATCTCCCTCTTCTGAAATAGGAAGCAAGGAAAAATTTAAGCTGTAAGAGGAAAACTTTTTCCAGTGACGTTTACCAAACTGTGGCCTGAGATCTATATTCACGTTCTAAAAAACCATGCCCAATTCCCCAGGCTAACAGCAGCCCCAGACCAAAGAGCAACTCTTGTCTTGACCAAAGTGAAAAACTATCTCACCACCAAGTGACTAGAAACCAAACATCTCCAGACCAGAGAGGAGACCTGTGGTCAGCAACCCTGTTCAGGAAATACTGGCCATTTATGACCTCCAGGCTTAGGGAGGAATTGGCCATCCTGGTCCCCTAGGAAGATGGGGCCATGCGCTGTTTCTGAACAAAGATCACGATGGAAATGGCATCTGCCCCTGTAGGCCAAAGAGTTTAATTGCCTACCGAGCACTCCTTCCCTCTGCAACAGTGACCAACAGCGTTCCAGTTACTGGTCACTCCATCACCTGAATCCCAGAGTAAGAATGACATGGAGTGGAGCCCCCCAGATAAGCTGTGATGAACATGTAATGTGCAGATGAAATCAACTGTGGTTTAAATTCACTAAGTGTGAATTACATAGCACAACTATACTTATCTTAATTGATACAACATAAATTTGTTTTTTAGCTGACCAGTAGCAGAAATCCAATAAACAGATGAATAAATTAATAAATGGATAGATAGATCAGTGGATGGGTGGGTGGGTAGATGGAACTGGTAGATATGGCTCTTTGTTTATAAATCTCAACCACAAACTTTGTCACTTCTCCAAAATAAAGCTCCTGCATGATAGGGACTCTGTGAATATTATTAAAATGAAAATGCTATTAGAAGCCAAGAGACGAGGTGGATTTTGACCTCTCGCTTAAGAATATTTGGTGCCGCTGTGTATAAGCTTTACCCACCACAGACAGAAAAGGACCCTCCATGAACACTTCAGGAATGAAGTTCTTCAGCCTGCAGGCAATCCTGTTCCAGAGAGGGATTCAGGTTATCCGAACTCCAACCAAAGTGTGACCAATAACTCTTGTTACGTCTACAGCCTCAGCAAGAACACAAGCAAATATGCTCTCGCTTTCCATAAAAAGCATTTCTATGATTGTTGATGCGCAGATACAAAGAGTCGAGCATGGAGAAAGAAGAGCAGGAGTTAAAACATACCTCCGTGAGCACCACCAGCCCTCACACACCCGCCTGCCCTGGGTCGCCTTCTCCAGGTGCCCTCTTCAAAGTATCCCAAACCAGAGAAACAATATAACCAGTGATCAGCAGGGAGATTTCAGTTCCAGATCTAAGACCTGGGATAAATTTAGGGGGAAAAGTGCTTTCCTTTTTTATCATCTACTCAGAGGATGTTGACTGACATCTGAAACTACTCAAAGGCTACAAAATCTAGCTTTGTTGTTTTGAGAATGGTCAAATCTGCATGTGAAATCATCAGAAAATGGAGATTTGCCCCCAGCAGGTAGGCTCTTCAATTTGCAGTTCAGGTGTAAAAAAAGATCTCACTTGTTTACTTATCTGTTTTGCATAAATTTTTTATTTTCTGTTGAGGATGATGTTTGATATTAAAAAAAAAAAAAAAAAACTTTCCTGCTAAGGATGGCTTCTGGGGTTAGCCAGTTCTTAGAAATAGCAAAGGGCTCAGCTGGGATCATGCCTTTGATGTACAAGCTAACCCATCCAGAGCCATTCCCATCTATCTGGCCTGTACCCCTCTAAAGGCAATATTCCTCTACCTTGACCAGTCCAGGGCCAGGTACCAGGCAGCTAGGGACCACCAAAAGCCCCCTGAAATTATTCCAATTGGCCAGTCCTAAATTGTTCGCTCTGCCCTGCTTTGCCTTTTCCATTGAAACCAAAATAAGGTCTGAGGTCCAAGCTGTCTCCAGCTCCTGTCTTCTGCCACTTGACCAAAGCTCGGTGCTTCTTGTGTGGCCCTGAGTGGTGTCTGTTGGCCCCCTCTCTGGAACTGTGCATTGAAAATCAACTTTGTCTTTCTCTGTCTCCTAGGTGGTGGCATCTGACTGATTATCTTATAAAGAAACACAAAACATGACCGTTTCTGATCTTTAAGGCCGATGAGAATGGACATGCCCAGTGCTGTTGGGCAGGGCGACAGGCGGTCCGCACTGCTGTGGGAAAATGAACTCCTGCAATCTTTCTGGAGGGCAAACATCAAGAAGGCTTGCCAGCCTTTAACATGTGCAGGCTCTGCATCCCAGCCATTCCAATGCTAGGAATTTATCCTAAGGATGTAATGAGTTAATTGCAAATATGAATATCCAAAAATGTTTATCACCGTTTTATATAAAATCATGAAAATTTGGAAACAGCTACCATGGACCATGATAGGGGATGGAATAAATAAACTTTGATACCACATGCATTTGAATGCTAGGCAGCCATAAAACCTAAATTTGAGAAAAATATCAGGTGCTGTGAGAAAATACTCACTGTATGATAAAGGCTTTTTAAGGCTGTTGAAGATGGCTTCTGTATGATTCCGTTTAATTGTGCAAGGCTGTATGTATACAATGCTATTAACATCAACATGCTTTGTATTTTCAAATTCTTGACTATAAAAATCTGCTTGTCCAGAATCAGAAAAAAAATGTGTACAATTTTTTTGATTGATGGGGAAACAGACACTGAATGATAGGAATCAACAGTTTTTAAAGTTATTGATAATCAATGCTGTCAATATTCAATAGCTCTCTCCAAGCACTCAGGTTAATTAACAAAACACCATTGATTTATTATCTTGTGAATCAAGACCCATTTTCTTGAGTGTAAAGGCTCCGGCGTGGTGAAAACACTGAACACAAGAACTCAAGCAAGATTTGGTAAAAAAAAAAAAAAAAAAAAAAAATCAGATCACTTTATAGATAAAGAACAAAGCCAAGGGGCCAGCAGGTGAGGGTGAGGGATGGCCCCTTTTTCTTCTTTGTTAGAATTTATCATTGATCATTGAGGGAACATGGAATCTGGGAGTTTGGGGGATTTGTTTGTTTGTTATTTGTGGTGGGAAAAAAGAAGAGTTTTCAAAATAGGCTTTAACATAGCCCTGCCTGGGGTCAAGCTGAATTGCAAAAGCATTTCTGTGATTGTTGAGATCACCCAGTAGACTGAGTGTGAAGGGCTCTAGATCCCAAGACTGGGTCCAGAGGAGTCTTCATGCATACATGTGTAGGGAGCTCACACATCTCAGATCTCATGGAGCGATAATTAACTCCTAAACTCAGTCTCGATTTGTTCACCTGACCCTTACCACTCTCAACCTCCACTCATTGAAAATCTGGGCTGGATATATTCAGTGGTGTCAATCTGGTGTTAATTTGTGTTCAGACATTAAGCAACGCTTATGGGATAAACTAAAGTCTTGTCCCTCCCTGGGCTGTGGGCAGAGTAGCCCACACAAACAGCATATCCCATTGCTAGCTGGCACCAGGTGCTGTGCCCCTGCTTCTAGGTGATAAGCACTGAAGGATATTAACATTACAGTAGGAACACTTGTCATTCACTATAACCCCTTCATGCATAACCCTTAAGCCACTTATCTCCTGGGCCACATCAGATGACTTCATCAGATGTAGACTCGTATTTACAAGCTCATTACCCAAGGCTTTTAAACCATCTCCACCGCCATTCCCTAGATAAAGATGTTAACGTGGTTTTCTCCAACTCATTCTTACCCAGAAGACTGTGGAGAGTAAACATTCAGGCCAGACCAAAGGTACGGTTGTCTTATATTTTGGTTTGGTTTGTTTTTCCTGTTTTCTGGTCAATTTCTGTGGCCCTCTTTTCTGGGGCCCAGCTTTGGAAGCATGTCCAGGTCCATGCACTCCAGACCATGCAATCAAACATGTTTGGGATGTTCACTAAGAGGAGGTTGGAACCTGAGAGAGCTGCCTGCAGTGAAGCTGGGAGAGCCCCACCAGCACTGGGCCATTGCTGTGGAGTTTGTGGAGACTGCCATCAATGAGAGGATAATAATAATAAAGATTCACTTAAAGCTACAGTGGATCAAAGGCTTAGGCTGTATCCAGCTTTGTTTTAAGCACTTTACACAATTCATCTCACATAAGGCTCCAGAAAACATCACTGAAGACAAGATTGTATTCTAGACCCTCACAATTTAAAGGATAGACAGAACCCAAAAACTTTCAAAACACCATTGGAAAAACTGATTTGCAATATAATACGTATTATATTATGTATTGTGGGATTGTTGTTATCAATATGTTACAGAAAACTAGCTCAACATAATAAAGGCTATATTTTTAAAAAAAAAACCCACAATTAACATCATACTCAATGATGAAAGACATTACATGAAAAATATTTCATTAGATGAAATATTTTCCTCTAAGATCAGACAGAAGAAAAAGATGCCCACTTTCACTACTTTTTCTCAACATTGTATCGGAAGACTGAGCCAGAGTAATGAATCAAGAAAAATAAATAAAAGGACATCCAAATTGGCAAAGAAGAAACAAAATTATCTCTGCTCACAGATGACATGATCTTTTACATAGACAATCTTTTAGATCACGTACATATGCACACACACACACACAAACACACACTCACACACTTTAGTACCTTGAAGTGTTTCTAGTTCCTTCAAATAAAGTTAGATTGTTGATGGCGGATCTTCTGTTTTAATGTGTTTACAGCTATAAATGTTTTTAAGTTAAAACCAGAAAAACAAATTCAGTGGGATAGAAAATTCAGAACGTTACAAGATTCAAAATTGCATGCAAAAATTAGTTGCATTCCTATACATTAACAATGAATAATCTGAAAAGGAAATTAAGGAAACAATCCCATTGGCAATAGCATCAGAATAAATATTTTATTCCAAGAATAAAATACTTAGAAGCAAAGATAAGTACATTAAAGATGTGTACACTGAAAGCTAAAACAAAAACAAACTGATTTAAAAATTAGTAAAGGACTTGAGCAGACATTTCTCCAAAAAAAATATATACAAATAAACTGTACGGGATTTTTCCAGTCTTTGTGAGAATAGGCAGTATTCAGAACTCTGAGTAAGCTTGGAGCATTGCTCAATCTAAATCTTTCAGATATTCTTTCCCCAGGCTTTAACAAATTTTTCTCATGTATGAACCCACTAATAATTTGCTGAATCTGAGGGAGACCCTCTGCACATCTTCAGAGCTCTCTTACCCGCTGTCTCCATGCATGTGTCCCCTCTTTGGCATTCCTCCCATCAGTTCTAGCCAGCTGGTTCTCCCTGGACTCTCCACTCTATCTCTAACTCAGAGTCCACCAGGCTCCAGTTGGGTTCTCCTTCCTTGTTTGGCAGCCTGGAAACTCTCAAGGCAGTAGCTGGGGCAATCATACGAGTTTCCTCATTCGTTTCCTGTCTCTCAGGGCTTATTGTCCTCCATTGTCTGATGCTCCCTGTCTTGAAACTGTCATTTTATTTATTTTGTCTAGTTTTTTGGTTTTGGTTTTGTTTTGTTTTCAGTTAGGAATATAAATCCAATCCCTGTTACTCCATCTTGCCCAGAAACAGTTCTGCCCATGAATCTTTAAACTATGATGAAAAACGATCTTTCCAAAGGAAAGGAAGTAATTTTGGTGAGAGATTTTCTTCCCCAGCGACATTTCAAAAGACATGTGTGGCCACGCATGTAACGGGATCTACTGATAGGGAACTCTATCTCTGCTTGGTATCCAAGGAGAGGACCTGTGGCATGAAAGCAAAGGTTTCTGTAAGTTGATGCCGCAGGAAGGAATCTCTCCAAGAGCCAGAGGCAGCAGCCCCAGTGTTCAGAAACACTCACCTCTCACCTGTGAGCTCTTTACATTCCCAAGGAGGAAACTGCTTCCACTGGATGGAGAAGTTAAAGCCTTTCATTAGTAAGAGGTGGTGGGCCATTCATTCATCCCCACAAGCCTGGGGTTAAATCCCAGTCATCAGCTCATCCTTGGGGACGACTGAATCCAATCTTTTTGCTTTTACAGAGAAACAAAATGTCACATAATGCTAAGGTAAACAAAAACCTACCTATCATGAGGTCAACATTTCCAGGAGCCCTAGGGATTACAGCAGTGCCTGAGAGGATTTTACAGAAGACAGGGAGGCCAGAAGGAAGACACAAAAGACTCCAGGCCCATTCCTCCTTCAGTCAAAACTGCTCATTTTATATATGAAGATTTCATCTGAAAAATCACTGATTTGATTCAACCACTGCAATTTTCAGATGAAGAAGAAAAACCTACAAGACTGACCCAGGGTAAGGCAGGAAGTTTAACATCCAGCCTGTGCTCAGAACCCCGATCTCCCGTACCTCTGTGCAATGCTTTTCATCTGGGTCACAGAAGGGTGCTGGTGAGCAGAACAGGCGCCACAGGGCTGGAAATCCCTGATTCCTAAGGCAAGATCATGCGGACATCACAGAGTTGACATGAGGAACCAAGAGGCAGATGAAAGCAGAATGCTTTGTGAGGCAAGAAGCGACACAAACCCCAGGAATTTACAGCAACTGTTCATACCTACCTGACCACTGTCACTCAACTGAACTGAAAATTCCGAGCAAAATCCAACATGGCACAGGACTCCGACAGCCCCGTCAGGGCATTTTAAATTTTGTCTTGACAATGGTTTTCTTTACAGCAGTTTGATCTGGAGATAGCTCTTTTTCTACCATATGACTTCAAAGAAGCTGTGGATGACTTGCAAGCTGAGTCCTTCTTAAGGTTGGGCTTACAAGGGGAAAGGGAACACGAGAAGGGAGGTTGCTGAGTATCTCTGTGAGCCGGGGAGTCTCAGAGAAAGGTCTGCGTTTCCAGACAACAAAGGTCTGCGTTTCCCGAGAGCATGGGGATACCCTGTCCGCTTCCTCGAAGCCGGCCCAGAACTCAAATGGACTGCCTGTGAGGCCCAGAGCAGAGCTTCGCAGACACCAAAGAACAGGTTTCCTGAGATTTCTCATCACTCTGCAATTAAGTTCGAAATCAATGGGAAAAAAATGTATGTTCCTTTTGGTATGGACAGTTGTGTGAGCACATGAGGTTTGTACAGTCCCAGGACCCAACACCAAAGGTTCTGGGTGAACCCCTGATTAAGTGGTTGTTGATTGACTAACAGACTGATGTTTTTGCTTGTTTGTATTTGTTGGCATGAAACCTGTAACCATCTTATGAGTTCTGCTTAGACAGGAAAGCAGCTCAGCAAAGCACCTCTTTGTTTTTAATTTATCATCTACACAAAATCTCTACATTTTTATAAACTATTGTAGAGGAGTTTTAGGTTCACAGAAAAATTAAGCAGAATCTTTTTTAAAATACAAAACATTGGAAGTAAAGTAAGCCTCAATGTTAGACCCAGTAAAAAACTCCCAGGCATGCAATTTAGAAGTCTGTGCCTTCATTCACACTTCTGCTCAACAAACGTGTGGTGAGGACGGTGTTGTGCAAGGTACTCGGACGATGGGAGGACTGACCCACAGCCGTGTGCAGGGCGACAGGGTGCAGGAAGTGCGCAGTGGTGGCTGCACTTGAGGCTGTGGAATTTGGAGGCCAGGCCAGCCACCCAATGGTAGGAATCCACCCAATACCGCAGTGCAGTGTGAAGCCCCTTTTGCCGTGTACTGAAACTGTGACGATGTAAACCCGTGCAGCCAGGTGCACGGTGGGGGCCGTCCTCAAGGGCAGGGCATCTGGGTCCCATGAACATACTCAGGGACCAAACCTCAGCCCTCGTAGAGGAAAGATGCTCCCAGTTCAACACAGCATCAACACTGGGATGGTCCAGTACAGCCCCCAGCAACTCGGGTCTAAGCCCTATGGACTTCTGCAGCAAGGTGACAAAACAGAAAAGTCTGCTTTACTCTAAATTATTAGGGTGTAGCAATCTCGGTTTGAGGCCTGGCCTCCCAGGGAGCCTGAGGAGTGGCGGGCTTCCTCCAGAGTTGGCAGGCCGGGTATCGGAGCAGCTCCTGGAAGGAGAAGCATGACACCTGGTGGAGAGCAGGGACCCGACAGCCAGGCCCCAACCCAGACACGCCACAGGGAGCGGGGAGCTGCCTCAGGGACCCCATGTGCCCAGTGTGGGTGTGACAGGAGGCACTGACAGCTGTGGGATTTGACAAGACCATGAGCACACGTGAGGTTCCCTCCTTAACCTGCCAGAAATTCTGGAGAGAATTTTATAGCGCCAACATCCAAAAAGAATAGGTGGGGGAAGAAGCCATGGAATCATGGAATCGGGGCTGCTCTTTATGGCAACCATCCCAACAGGTGGGGAGACAGCCAAAAGTGCAATTTAGTGCTGTTACGTTGTTAACCAGCATGGTCTTTGGGGTCAGATACATCTTCTGATCAAACTGTGCTACATGTGAGCTGTGTCACTGTCACAGGTAAACTATCCAATCTCCCTTACTCCATTTTCTCCATCTGTTGAATGATAAGCTACTGTCTCTTGGGGCTGATCTGAAATTAAATGACACCCAATTTCCAGGACTTAGAAGAACAGATCAGCTGCTCAGTAAGAGGCATCCAGAGTTTTCTCGAGTAGTTGTAGCGGAATTGTTCTAGCTCAGAGTAGTAACAATAGACAGAGACACAAACCGCAGGTCGGCATGAAAGGGATGTGCTAGCTGCTCGGTAGGGGTCAAAGGGTAACTCCCAGCTGGGCTTTGAAGGCTTAAGGAGTTTATTCTTAGCTGAACTTTAAGAGTTCCTCTAATGCAGATGAGGAGCGGATGGTTGCTACAGGCAGGGGGAGGCATGAAGGCCAAGTAACAGGAAACAGCACGGAACTTCAGAGAGCTCCCAGCCCGCCAAGGAGACAGAGGGAAGAAGGGTGGGCTTCTGACAACAGAGTGGAGCACAGAAGACAGGACAGGCCTCTGGCCATGTGTGGGGAGAGCTGGGAAGTGCTGGGCTCAGGCATAGAGATAGTTTCCCTTTTCAATAAAGCAACTCACAAATGTATAGCCAAAATATCAACTCAAACCCCAAGTCCCACAGCCTCCCCAGGATTTCTGCCCATCTGCTGACACCTGTGATTTCATGGCAACTCCCACCCTGAGCTCCTCTCTCAAGCACTTGGCTTCACTCACCCATTCTTCTCATTCATCGCTATTATTCAGCCAGTATGTATTGAGGCTGTGGGAGTTGGTCATAAAAATTGGGTCATTCTTGTTGCACCTGACTTAAACGGAGTCAAGAGGCCTGGGGAATGCATGCAGGGCATAAAATATTGTGCCAAAAATGTAATTGTCTGCAAGCCTGGCCATAGAAACTGCCTGTAGCTTGAAACCAGTCTAATCTCATGGCTACTAAAACACGCTGCCATGATTCTAAGACTAGTTTTACCCACTGCCATCACTCACCAAGCAGAGCCTGCCAGCTCCCCAAAACTTTACAATGCCAAAGAACATTCTGGAAAAAAAATCTAACATTTTATCTTTTTAAAAAGCTGCCAACCTCTTTGCTCTTTGGACATCATACTGAAGACTACCCCATCTATGTGTATGCCCTTTATTGCAATTATCCCAAATAAAGTGTTATATTTAAGACATTCATCTCTATATTTTTATTCTAACTTCAACAGTGCCTGCTATGTGTCAGGTATGGTCCTAACGGTAACAATAAAACAATAAAAGCTTCCCTGATGGAGGTGACATTTTAGTTGGGGATGGAAAGTGGGGTAGAGAGAGACAGCAAATAAACATTAAGCAAAATATATTGAATGTCAGATGATCAATGCCATGAAGAAAAAAATAATGCGCTGGTGAGGATTAATAAGCAGAAGATGCAGTTAAAAACACCCTCTTCCTCACTCCTGACCCACCACATCTTCCTCTGCCCCATTACCATGCAAAGCCTGCATTCTCGGTTCACCTTTGCTGCACTGGTCTTCCTTGGGTAATGGGACCCTGCATGTACAGCCTCCATCCCTAGAGGAATGCTGAGCTCAGCTACTCAGAGGAGAATCCTTATCTGGCCTCCATTTCTAAAAACACCTTCCCTTTAAATAACGTGGGCAATTCAATTGTTTAGAGCACCAAGGGTTTGCAGAGAACAAACATCATGTTGTTCACATTTGAGCTGGAAGGATTACTAAATGATTCCTGTTTTTCACTCTGATTGTTAAAACCTTGATAAGTCAGCTTATTTTTATTAACAGAATCACTGGGTTCCTCCTGCTACATGATATTCAACTGAATTAACAGAGATTGGAGGCAAAGATTGGATGCAAGAAGAAACTGGACTCACAACAAGTTTCTATTAACAGACTAATTAAAGCGGATTTTGATGGTTTTAGGAAACGCAGTCTCATCTGGGTGTGCAAACAAGGGCTCTGGGTCGGGGAAAACTAATAATAGCTGTTTGGCAGCACTTTGCAACAGAGCCTTGACACATGAGGCTGCTGGTAGCTGGCATTGTTCAGCCCTCAGGAAAATATTTTTGTTTTGAAACTTACTAAACTGTTTTTGATCTGTGGGGTGATGTTAATAGAAATAGGTTCTTTTTTCCTCCCTTAATCTTTCAAAGTTTGCCAAACTAATGGAAAATCCTGGGATACCAAACAGCAAAACATTATCACCACCCTCCTACCAATGGCTATAAAAAGACTGTTCTCCTGATTGGAATGCTCCTCTGGAATAAGGTTATGACCTTAATATGCCTTGAACAGGTCAACTCATAATCAGGCCCTATATAAACTCTTAGGGATGTTAAGAAAAAGTATTTAAAATGTGGAAATAAGGTACCAAAGTGGGTGGCACGAGGTTTAATTACCATACTGGGACCATGTTTACTAAGACCATGCAAGGATTATTTAATTATCTAGGGGCAGGCACCTATGTTTGTCCTGCCAGTTACTATTATTTGAGGCTGGACACTGAAATTACATGATACTTTAGAGACCTTGTCCAGGAGAAATGCGTATCATTTCTGTCCTGTAGGAAAATAAGGCCAAATATTCCAGTTTTATTGCCCTGCAGGACATTAACCAACCAGGGTTGCCTGTAAGTCAGCAAACATTTCAAGATGTCTTTTCTGCTAGACAAAAACCTATTCTTCTATTTCTTTCTGAATCAACTTTATCATCTTACTTCTTCACTGATGAGTTGAGTGAAATATCTGGCTTGTATTCATTCTATATCTGTATGAGTCTTTTCTTTTAACCTGTTAAAAACTACATTGACAGGAATGACAAATAACCAAAGTGACAGCATATGACAGGCGGCAGTAATGTTCGACTTTACCTGAGCCTGAGACCCTGAGAAACAGGGACACATAAGAAACCCCCACCCTTCTGTTCCTGGAACTGGCTTACTGGGGAGGCCTACCCGTCCCCACGCAGCTTGGATAAGATGCATGATGCCTCCTCTTTCACCCGTGACACACGCATTGCAGACTCACCACGGTCTCCATTCTTTGGAAATAATTAGCCGAATTGCTTGCCACAATGACCGCTCTGGACAAGATAGCTGCTCATTTGAATTAACCAAACTTTGGTTAAGTTTCTCTCCTTCCCCCAGACCCACCTTCAGCCTAAGCCAGCATCAGAATGTGGACAAGCCCCTCCTTGACATTCCCCCCAGACGTGAAAAGAACTGGCTGTCAGTTTCCTGATCAATTGCCCTGCTAGGCCACCTGCCCGTCCCGCTTCCCCACACCGATTCTTTGCAGCCTTGCTTACTCTTCCCTTTCAAAGAAAACTCTTTTCTGCCCGCCTGATTTGGGAGACACTTGCAGATCTTGTTGTCTGAGCATTCCCAATATTGAGGTGGTCTTCCGGGGCAGCAGTGGTCTTTTCCTATATGGTTTCTATATCTAAGTCCTGATGTGTTCTTATCAGACCCTATGCTGACCCTGTAAAGAGAAAGGACCCAACTGGATGTGTGCGCAGCAGCCTGCTCTTTCTCTCCTCCCTACCCCTCCCAGGAATCCAGACCCAGGACTACTCGACACTCAAGCTACTAGCCATGTTCCTGCTAAGTGCCCTAAGTGGCTTTCGGTAGAAGCTTGTTCCCCAAAATGTGGCTCATGGAGAAAAACATCAAGGACACTCGTCAGCTGTTTAGAATTCAGAATCTCAATGCCACACCCCAGACTCCCAGAATTAGAATCTGCATTTTAACAAGACCTCAGGGCCATGCGTGTGCACATTCAGGCATGTGAAGCATTGCTACAGATCGCACTGGCACAGGCTGCCCTAAATCCTTGCTCTCCGGGGCCTCTGTATCCAAGAGCAGTTTGTCCCAAATGGAAGGCCTTTCCAGCACAGCTGGTGCCTCCGAGCTGCTGTTCTCTGGGCTCCTGGTGCTTAGAGAGGCAGAGCTGAGTAGGAATACAAACATCTCATAAACCCCCTTTTATATGCTAATAAACCTCCTAGATTAAACAGCTAGCCCTTTGCAGGCACAATTCTCGTTTTCTTTTCATGAAAGATGGTCACTATGCTATTCTCAGATGAAAGATGGTCACTATGCTATTCTCAGACAACTTTACTTATTCTCTGCAGCTTCCTTTCCTCCTTGCAGGAGAAACTTGGCTTTTCAAGGCATTATATGGATGGTCCAGCTGCTCCTCATATTGAAGTTGCGACCATGGGATTTGGCAACATTGGGCTCTGGATCTGGGCATTGCTCTTGCAGCTAAGAGTGATGCCCAGGCTCTGGCAGCCCAGACTTATCATCCTGTAAATGAACAATCCCCAGTCCCTGGGCCTCATTTTATTTGCCTGGCTGAGCCGCCTGTTTGCTCCCCTGCTCACTGAGCAAGAGGATTCGTGCCTGACTGCATGGAGAAGCTGGAGGAAATGGCCACCCTGACTGTCCCAGCACCTCCAGGGGTAACCCAGGGCCTGGACCCTGAGCAGAACTCTCATAAAAGGAAGCAGGGAGGCAATGGGAGAGTCCTGGCCAGGTGCAGGAGTCTGATTTCAAGACCAACTGGGCCATGGGCAGATTGCGTGATGCCATCAGAGTGCTCTAACCTCCAGCCTTCAGTTGTCACACCTGTAAAATGCGGAGATGTTCTAGAGAGGTGGCCCAAAACCTAAATCCATCAGCTTTCCCCAAAGAACACGGGGGACAGTGCACATGGCAAGGCCCTATGCCCAGAGTTTCTGATTCCATAGTTCGGGATGAAGCCTGAGAATGTGCATTTCCACCAAGGATTCTAGTAATTCTGATGGCCCAGGGACCTCCCTTTGGGAAGCTCTGTAGCAAATCCAGGTTCTCAGCCAGTCTGCTCCACAGAGGTCCTGCGACAGACGCACTCCCTAGGCCTCCTCTGAGATTCTGCCGTAAGCAGGGCAGCATTTTTCAAAAGCTCTGCTGAGTAATGGTGCTAGGGCTGAGAGGCACTGGGTGGATGTTTCTAAGATCCCATGCAGCTTTCACCTGCTGGGATGCCATGAGTTTGAAGCAGAGTGCCTACTGCCTTGCCAGGGCTGACAGCACACAGGGCAAAAGGCCGTCATCACATAGTGGAATTTCACTCTTTGAAAACCTGGTAATCATGTGTCCCATTTCAGCTCAAGCAAAGTTTCTCCAGAATGAGATCCTGCCCAGAAACACTCATATCCCCTAGAAACTTGGCAGAAATGCAAGCTCTCAGCCCCATTCCAGGTCTCCTGAACGATAAACTCCATGGTGGGAATACAAATATCTATATTCTAAAACATACTTGTGATGCTTCTAATTCAGCTAGTGTTGGAGAACCACTGACTTAAAGGAAGAGCAGTTTTTATGCATCCCAAATCATATTGTCCTCAGAAAAGCCCCTGTAGGGAACAAAGGACTCTACTCTTCTGACCTGAAGCCCGATTGCCTGAATGGAGAGGAGGGTGCTGGGTGGGGGCCACAGAGGACTCAGAGAAGCCCTGGGCAGTTTCTTGCCTCCCCAGTGCATTAAGCCAAAGCTATCCACAGAAGCCTGGAGAAGGTTTCATCACCAGTTTGATGTCATTTATTAACAAAAACAAAAGTGACCCTACCCATGGCTGAGAGTGCTCACAGGTGCAAGCAGGGGCGTGTGTACTTTGTAAGGTTCCCGGGGGGGTGGGGGCTCCAGGATGAGACCAAGGTGGGGACAAGCTCACCTGTGCCCCCTCAGCAGCCTTGGGTTGAAATTCTCACTGTATGACCTTGGAAGTTGACCTGATGTCACTAAGCCTCAGTGTCCTTTCCTGTCCCCACACCTGCATGGGGACAGTGTCCTGCTGTTCTACTTAGCATCAAGTGCCCAGCTCTCAATGACGCTGGACACATTGGCAGTGCTCAATTTCTTGACTTAATGGTGGTTTGAGGCAACAATACTATGCACCCCATGGGTAGTCAAAAGAACTAAATGGGAAAAGGCATGAAAATTACATAGCATGCTGCCTAGCAAAGTGGTGATGCTTATTTATGCTGGCTATTGTTATCAGTCTGCATATTTATATGTGAGATTTCCTCACATTGATTCTATATAGAGGAGGTCAACGGTACACTAAACTTATGTCTCATTGATAAAAATCTGAAAATCTCGTTCAAAGAAAAATGCATCCAGATTTACGCTTCCACAAAAAATAACAGGAAACAGCTGTCAGCCAGGCAGGGACCCAGTGGAAGAGGCAGAGGGGAGAGACCTCTTGACCATCTGCCTTGGCCCTGGCAAGGGAAGCCCTGATCATGGCCCTCGGGTCCAGCTTTCATGCCCACTGCCCTGCACTGCACATTCTGGCTGAAATGTGTCTGAGCCTCATGCACACTGGAAACAATTCCCCTGGGGTCACTGGCTACCTTCCAGGGCTTAGGGTTTCCAAGGGGTACTGTGCCAGTGGGATTTTTCCAAAAAAGGGGATTTCCAACCTGATGAATAGTTTTAGAAAAGCTGCCACAGGGTCTTGGAGTCACCTGCTCATTCACGACGATGCAGCTGATGGAAGCGTTTCTACAGTGACACATCCCTGCCCTCTACATGACCCCACGTTCCTGTCATGCCATGAAGTGCATGACTATCTCTCCTGGGAGGCTCTACCCTCAAGAAACAAACATGAAGAAGAAGCTGACCACAGCAAACCTCCTCAAAGACAGATTTTCCTAGGGCCCATTGCCCCCAGAGCTAGAGTATTGCTGATCTCCACTTGGGTTGGACAGTGATTTTTTTAAATTATCAGGACAAATAAGTTTCTACTTGACATCAGGTAAGTAGTTACTCTAAATGTATGTGTGGGTTGAGTTAAAATGGGGTGGGGGCCAAGGAAGGGGACAAAAGCTCATGCTCATCTCAGCCCTATTCAGAGGGGCCCTCCCAGTCCTCCACCAGGCTCAACTTAACTTGGAGGAAGAAAACAGGTTTCTGGGACCAGATGGATCTGCATTCAATTGTCACCTCTGCCACAATGATGTAGCTGTGTGACACTGGACAAGTTAATGCGTTGCCCTCACCACGGTGTTCTCACTGGGGGAAAACTGTAATGGTTCATCATTTGTAGGAAATGTACAGACTGAGTGTTCATTTCCCAATGAAATTCACATGCTGAAACGTAATCTCCAATGTGACGGCATCAGGAGGTGGAATTCTTGGGAAATGATTAAGTCATGAAGGCAGAGCCCTCATATATGGAATTTATGTCCTTGTAAAAGAGACACCTCAGAGAGCTCTCACTGTCTTTTTCTGCAATGTGAGGAGGCAGCAAGAAGACAGCCTTCTGCAAACTAGGAAGCAGGCCTCACCAGTGATTCTGGCAGTGCTTTGACCTTGAACTCCCTAGCCTCCCAAACTATGAGAAAAAGCATCTATTGTTTAAGCCCCCCGGTCTATGGTAGATTGTTACAGCAGCCTGAACAACGACGGGAATTAGTAGCAAGGACTGGGAATGGTGCTGTAAGAAGAAAAAAAAAAAAAAAAAAACCTGAAATATACAAGTAGTTTTGGAAATGGGTAGCAGAGTCTGGAAGAGCTTTGAGGTACATGCTGGCAGCCAAGGCTTAAGGAAGTGAAGGGTGTTTTAAAGGAGATTCTGGTAAGCATTCAGAACGAAAACAAGAGAGTGGCAGGAAAAGCTTCAGTTTCCTTAGAGAACACCTGAGTAATTCTGAGCAGAATGTTGATGTAAATATGTGTGATAAAGGCCATTCTAGGCCGGGCGCGGTGGCTCACGCCTGTATTCCCAGCACTTTGGGAGGCTTAGGTGGGCAGATCACAAGGTCAAGAGATTGAGACCATCTTGGCCAACATGGTGAAACCCCGTCTCTACTAAAAATACAAAAATTAGTTGGGCGTGGTGGCGCACGCCTATAGTCCCAGCTACTCGGGAGGCTGAGGCAGGAGAATTGCTTGAACCCTGGAGGCGGAGGTTGCAGTGAGCTGAGATTGTGCCACTGTACTCCAGCCTGGCG
Source organism: Cheracebus regulus (assembly GCA_963574635.1). Taxonomy (NCBI): domain Eukaryota; kingdom Metazoa; phylum Chordata; class Mammalia; order Primates; family Pitheciidae; genus Cheracebus; species Cheracebus regulus. Next base: position 78,578 of record CAUYQU010018178.1, on the reverse strand, counting down.
CCTGGCGACAGAGTGAGAGTCTGTCTCAAAAAAAAAAAAAAAGAAAAAGGCCGTTCTGATGAAGTCCCTGACAGAAATGAAGAGTGTGTTTTTGGAAACTAGAGCAAAGACATTCTTGTTACAAAGTGGCAAAGAACTTGGCTAAGCTGTGTTCACGATACAGTGTTTTGTGGAAGGTAGAACTGCTGAATGATGAAATTGGATATTTAAGGGAGGACATCTAAGCAGTGTTGAAGGAGTGGCTTGCTTCCTCCTAACTGCTTATAGAAAATGCAAGAAGGAAGAAAAAACTTGAAGACAGAATTATTAAGCAAAAAAGGAAATAGAACTTGAAGATTTGGAAAATGCTCAGCCTATTCATATCAAAAAAAATGAGAAAGTGTATTTGGAAGAGAGTACTAAGTTTGTGGCCAAATGACACTTTGGTAAAGAGATTAGCAAGGGTGTAAACCACGAAGTTAATCGGTCACCCCAGCAGGAAAACTGAATGTGAGCAAGAATGTGGGAAGTGGTGAAGGAAGGTCACCTGACTTCCTGAGTTTTGTAGGACAAGACCAGAGAGCTATTTGAAAGTTCCCTATTCCTCAAGACAAGGGAAGAATGACACTAAGGAAGATTCAGAGATCACTTGGGCTGCATTTTCAGTCTCAAACAGGGAGGTGAGCTTGACCCCTGCTAGTAGGGATCTAGAAGGCAAAGTACCAAGCTAGAGAGATCATTCTCTAGCCTTAAGAGCTCATGAGGTTTGCCTTGCTGGGTTTTGGATTTTTTAGAGCTTGTCACCCTTTTCTTCTTTCTTTTAGTTTTCTCCTTTTTGATTGGGAGTGTCTATCCTATACTTTTCCCATCGCTGTAACTTGTTGTTTGGCAGATTCACAACTGGAGAGAAATTTTGCCTCAAGATAAATCATACCTTGAGTCTCACCCATATCTAATTTAGATGATATTTAGATGAGACTTTAGAGTGAATGCTGGAATGCGTGAAGAATTTGGAGGCATCTTGGATGGAATGAATGTATTTATTTTGTATGCAAGAATAAATTGGGGGGACAGGGGTGGAATGTTACAGACTGAATGTTTGTGTTTCTCCAAATTCAGGTGTTGAAATCCTGACTCTCAGTGTGATGGATTAGGAAGTGTGGACTTTGGGAAGTAATTAGGTCATGAGGGTGGAGCCCTTGAGAATGGGATTACTGTAGTTCTAAAAGAGACCCCGGAGCGCTCTCCTCTCGCTTCATCATGGTGAGGGCACAGCAAGAAGAAGGCTGAGAGCTAGGAGCTGGACCCTCACCAGACACTGAGCCAGCAGCTTGATCTTAGACTTCCAAATTCCAGTACTGTGAGAAATAAATGTCTGCTGTTTAAGCCACCCAGTCTATGATAATTTGTTACAGCAGCCCAAGCTGACTAAGACAGCATGTCAGTGAGGTTTGAATCATGCAAGAATCTGATTAATAGAAAGAATCACAAGTATTAATGAAGTGCTGAGCTGGGAGCGGGAAGGGGGGCACAGGGCCGCCACCTCAGAGCTTTGATGGAGCAACAGTTCTTGGCAACAGAGACAACGTCAAGCCTGGAAGGAGGACACACCTGAATCAGTACAAGGGAATCTATCCCGACTGCCTAGACCGCTGCAGCCCCTCCTCCAGCCTCACGGCTACTTTGTTCACTTCTCAGTGGTCGTTCTGCTTCCCATCTTCCCTCTTGTCTATTTCACTCTCTCCATTACCCAGAGTGATTTCTTATGAGCACAAGTTAAATAATACTGTTCTTTCCACGTAAGACCCTCCAGTGCATTCTTCTTACTGGATTTGATTCTTCTCCATGGCCTCCAAAGCTGCAGATGTGATCTGACCCCTGCCACCCTCCCCTGCTTCCTCTCCTCCCCTCTCCCTTCCGTGTCACTCAACTCAAGTCACTTGTTCTGGCCCAGGCCCTTGCACTGGCTCTCAGAATATGACCCTCAATATTTTCACACAGTGCACTCCTTCTCGCCTGTCCGAGAGCCCCCTCTGTAGAAAAGGCTTAGAAAGGAGAGGGAGTTTGAACATAATGTCCAAACTCTCTCTCCTTCCTCCAGATCATCTCTCTCTGTGCTAGCACTGCACATGCACTCAGACCTCACAGAGGCTGCGCTTGGACAGGAGCTTTCTGTCCCCGAGGCAGAGCGGGATCTGGGGCAAGGGACTAGGGCAGGCAAGGGAGGTCTCTGCTGCAACCCCACACCAGGACTTCACATCTGAGCACCCAACACCAACTCTCCCTGACTCCAGCCTAGACTCAAAGCACTCAGCCTGTCCTGGGACCTAGTCCTGTGCTCAGAGTTACAAAGTAACTGAAGCTCAGGTGTCAGCAGGTGGGTCATTGGTGGTTGGTTATCCCTTCCAGATGACATTGAAGTATCCTGAGGGTCTGAGATCCTGGTTCAAAAGCATATCTTAGAGTGAGTATTTCAGGAACTTTCTCATTCTCTGATGTTGGGAATCTTGGACAGAGGGTTTCAGTGCTTCTCAGCATAGTTTCACAAGTGATCCCCACTCTGTGGCTATCAGAGATTACAAAACTGAGCAGAAACAAATCCGCAGCTGGAGACCCAGCTCTGAGCTTACAGCCCAGGTCCAGGCTCTCTCCTTGTCCTGCTACTTGCCCTAAATGTTGCTTATGACTCTCTCTCTCCCTGCTTCCATCATGTGGCCTGTGAAAGCCAGACACTGATGCCTGGTGCTTTTAATTACAGAGTGAGGAAGTAACAAGCTTTGCTACAAAGATTGTTAAGTTGATAGGAGAGAATGATCATTGCCATCGACAGCTCACAAAAAGTGTAGACATCAAAGTGGCACCCACCCCAGGAACTGGGTTTTCGTCTTATCTTTCCTCTTGTGTCTTTATTTACTTATTGGCCTGGGACATTCCACGAGGATTGGAATAGTGACATTTGTACTGAGAGGATGATATCAGTTCGAAATCGTGCTGTCAGGATAAATAGAAAACCCTTCACTATTTGATTATCTAGCAAGAAATTAATGGCTATCCATCAAATGTCTAATAAAGTGATCTGTGTATTCTAGAGGCTGTGGGAACTCTGTTTGCATTCCTCACCCTTATGCTTGTTCTTCTCCTGAGCGCGAGATGACTAATTCGTTTAATACAGTCGTAAAATCACCAGCCTGGCTCCTTCCACACCAGAAGAGCTCTGCAGAACCAAAGCAGTGCACACGCCCTGTGGGGCAAATGCCTGGGGCAGGATGCATGGGAGCCGAATTGGTCCATCCCTGTTGCATTGATATCCCCTGTTTTTATTCCAGTCACAGGCTGCTTTGAGGGTCCCAGATAGGGCGCATGGTAAGGGCTTTCTTTCAGGGTGGAGACACCACCTACCATCTTTTTGTTCCTAAGAACTGTGATCAGACCCAGAGAACAACCACGGTAGTTACATGAGCCAGTTTATGGAGGGAACAGACATGGGCCCCAAGAGCCTCCAGCTGACTTCAGAGCCCAAAGCCCTTCCCATCCACCCACTTCATGTCTTCATGCCTTTCCTGGCTCCAGTGGAGTGTTTTAAATGCCCCACTTCGAAAAGTGCTTTTTTGTTGTTTGTTTTGTTTTGGTTTTGCAGAAAGTGAATTTACTTAGGTAGAGAAAGAGAAAAAAAAAAGGAGAAGAGAGAGATAACTTCCACACAAGAAAGAGAGTGTGTGGAGAAAAGTTCTTTTTAGTTGAGTATGTATCTGTTCTTAATTATAATCAGAACTTTTATTTCAGCCAATATATATAAGATAATATATATTATACATAAATATATATATATATTGTGTGTATATATATACAATTTCAAAATGTAAGTTATTGAGAGGTTTTACATTCTTATGTTATATGTTAAGTCGTCAAAATCCAGTGTGTATCACACACAGCATGTTTCAATACTTACTAGTCAAATGTTTAATAGCCACCTATGGCTAGTGGCCAACAAAAAAACATTGCCGACAAAAAAAGTTCAGGACCAGATGAATTCATGGCTGAATTCTATCAGACATTCAAAGAAGAGTTGGTATCAATCTTACTGAAACTATTCCAAAAGATAGAGAAAGAGGGAATGCTCCCTAAATTATTTAATGAAGCCAATATTACCCTAATACCAAAACCAGGAAAGGACATAGTAACAAAAAACAAAAAAGGAAGAAAGAAAGAAGAAAGAAAGAAAGAAAGAAAGAAAGAAAGAAAGAAAGACCTACAGACCAATATCCCTGATTAACATAGATGCAAAAATCCTCAACAAAGTACTAGTGAAACAAATCCAACAGCATATCAAAAAGATAATGCACCATGATTAAGCAGGTTTCATACCAGGCATGCAGGGTTGGTTTAACATACACAAGTCAACAGAATTAAAAACAAAAACCACATAATCATCGCAATAGATGCAGAAAAAGCATTTGACAAAATCCAGCATCCCTTTATGATGAAAGCCCTCAGCAAAATTGGCATAGAAGGGACATATCTTAAGGTTATAAAAGCCATCTATGAAAAACCCACAGCCAACATTACATTATACTGAATGGAAAAAAGTTGAATGCATTCCCCCTGAGAACTGGAACAAGACAAGGATGCCACTTTTACCACTTTTATGCAACATAGTACTGGAAGTCCTAGTCAGAGCATTCAGACAAGAGAAAGAAATAAAAGGCATTCAAATGGGTAAAGGGGAAGTCAAACTGTCAATCTATAAATTCAGTGCAATTCCCATCACTGTTCGCTGATGACATGATCGTTTACCTAGAAAATCCTAAAGACTCATCTAAAAAGCTCCCAGATCTGATAAATAAATTGAGCAAAGTTTCAGGATACAAAATCAAGGTACACAAATTAGTAGCATTGCTATACAGCAGCAGTGACCAAGCTGATAATCAAATCAAGTACACAACCCATTTTACAACAGCTGCAAAGAATAAAATACTTAGGAAAATACCTAGTCAAAGAAGAAAAAGATCTCTACAAGAGAAACTACAAAACATCACTGAATCTCACTACTTGTTATTGGTCTGTTCAGAATTTCTATTTCTTACTGGTTTAGTCTAGGTGGGTTGTATATTTCCAAGAACTTATCCATCTCCTCTAGGTTTTCTAGTTTGTGTGCATAAAGTTGTTCATAGTAACCTTAAATTATCCTTTGAACTTCTGTGGTATCAGTTGTAATAGTTCTTATTTTGTTTCTAATTGAGCTTATTTGGAACTTCTCTCTCCTTTTCTTGGTTAATCTTGCTAACGGTCTATCAACTTTATCTTTTCAAAGGGCCAGTTTTTTGTGTCATTTATCTTTTGTATTTTTAATTTTATTTAGTTTCGCTCTGATCATTGTTATTTGTTTTCTTCTGCTGGGTTTGGGTTTGGTTTGTTCTTGTTTCTATAGTTCCTTGAGGTGTGAGCTTGGATTGTCTATTTGTGCTCTTTCAGGCTTTTCGATGTAGGCATTTAATGCTATGGACTTGCGTCTTAGCATCAATTTTGCTATATTACTATTATCACTCAGTTTGAAAATTTTTTAAATTTCCATCTTAATTTCATTATTGACCCAAAGATCATTCAGGAGCAGATTATCTAATTTCCATGTATTTGCATAGCTTTCAGTGTTCCTTCTGGAGCGAATTTTCAATTTTATATTACTGTGGTCTAAGAGAGTACTTGATATAATTTTGATTTTCTTTATTTCTCTTTATTGAGACTTGTTTTGTGGCCTAGTATGTGATCTTGGAGAATGTCCCATGTGCTGATGAAAAGAATGTATATTCTGCAGTTGTTGGGTAGAATGTTCTGTAAATATCTGTTAAGTCCATTTGTTCTAGGGTATAGTTTAGGTTCATTGTTTCTTTGTTGATTTTCTATCTTCATGATCTGTCTAGTGCTGTAAGTGGAGTACTGATGTATCCCACTATTGCTGTGTTGCCATCTATCTCCTTTCTTAAGTCTAGTATTAATTGGTTTATGAATTTGAGAGCTCCATTATTAGGTGCATATATATTTAGGATTGTGATTTATATTTATATTTAGGATTTATATTTAGGATTTTCCTGTCAGACTAATCCTTTTATCATTACATAATGTCCTTTTTTGTCTTTTTTCACTGTTGTTAATTTAAAGTGTGTTTTGTCTAACTAAGAATAGCTACTCCTGCTCATGTTTGCTTTCCATTTGTATGGAATATCTTTTATCACTCCTTTGAGTTTATGTGAGTCCTTATGTGTTAGGTGAGTCTCTTAAAGACAGCAGATATTTGGTTGGTGGACTTCTATCCATTCTGTATCTTTTAAGCAGAACATTTAGGCCATTTACATTCAATGTTAGCATTGAGATGTGAGGTACTGTTCTATTCATCATATTAATTTTCTCCTGAATACCTTGTCTTTTTTTTTCCATGTGTTATTGTTTATAGGCCCTGTGAGATTTATGCTTTAGAAAGGTTCTGTTTTGGTGTATTTTGAGGTTTTGTTTCAAGACTTAGAACTCTTTTCAGAAGTTTTTATAATGCTGGCTTGGTAGTGGTGAATTCTCTCAGCATTTATCTGAAAAAGATTTTATTTCTCCTTTTTTATGAAGTTTAGTTTGCTGCATACAGAAATCTTGGCTGATAATTATTTTGTTTAAGAAGGTTAAAGATAGAATCCCAATCCTTTCTGGCTTGTGGAATTTGTTGTTAATCTGATATTTTTCTTTTATAGGTGACCTGATGTTTTTGCCTCACAGCTCTTAAGAGTCTTCCCTTCATCTTGACTTTAGATAACTTGATAACTCTGTGTCTAACTGCTGATCTTTCTGCAATGAATTTTCCTGGGTCTTCTTGTAGTTTCTTGTATTTGGATGTCTAGATCTCTAGCAAGACTAGGGACATTTTTCTCGATTATTCCCTCAAATAAGTTTCCAAACTTTTAGATTTCTCTTTTTCTTCAGGAACACCACTTATTCTTATGTTTGGTTGTCTAACATAATCCTAAATTTCTTGAAGGCTTTATTCTCTTTTTTTTTTGGTCTTTATGGGATTGGGTTAAATCAAAAGCCATGTCTTTAGGCTCTGAAGTTCTTTCTTCTACTTGTTTGAATCTATTGTTGGAAATTTCTAGTGTATTTTGCATTCCTGTGAGTATGTCTTTCACTTCCAGAAATTGTGATTCTCTTTTCTTTATGATATCTATTTCTCTGGAGACTTTTTAATCTATATTCTATATTTTTAAAGTTTTTTTTTCTTTCTTATCTCCTTGAGTAGCTTAATAATCAATCTTCTGAATTTTTTATCTGGCAATTTAGAGATTTATTCTTGGTTTGGATCCATTCCTGAAGAGCTAGTGTGATTTTCTGGGAGTACTGTTTTGTCATATTACCAGAATTACTTTTCTGGTTCCTTCTCATTTAGGTAGACTATTTCAGTGGGAAGATCTGGAATTCAAGGTCTGCAGTTTAGATTCTTTTGTCCCATGGGGTGATCCCTTGATATGGTGATTTTCTCCTTTCCCTCAGCATGGGGCTTCCTGAGAGCCAGACTGCAGTGGTTGTCATTGCCGTTCTGGATATAGCCTCTCAGGGACTGTGGGGCTCCAGGCTGGTGCTGGAGAATGTCTGCAAAGAGTCCTGTGATGTGATCCATGTTCAGGGCTCCCAGCTGTGGATACCAGCACCTGTTCCAGTGGAGGCGGCAAGGGAGTGAAGTGAGCTCTGTGGGAGTCCTTGGTTGTAGTTTTGTTTAGTGTGCTGGCTTTCTCGAGTGCTGGTTATGCTAGCAGTAAAGTTGTCATATAGACAGACTCAAGATCTCTGTTTAGCCAGGGTACTATAAGCAGAGGTATTAGTTGTTGTTTTCTCCTTCTTTGGAGCAGGGCTGTTCTGTTATGAGTTCTGTAATGGCCTGAGTTGGTTGGCACCCAGCCAGGAGGTGGTGATTTCAAGAGAGCATCAGCTACGGTAGTATAGGAAGGATGTATGCTTGCCCTACATTGGCCACAAAGAAGTGAGTTCACTCTGATTTCATAAGTACTCAGGTTTCTTAGGCAATGGGAGGGGTCATAGAGCTCCCAAGAGTTTATGTCTTTTGTCTTCAGCTACCAGGGCCAGTAGAGGAAAACCATCAGGTCAGGGCAGGGCTAGGCAGGTCTGAGCTCAGACGCTACTTCAGTAGGGCTTGCTGCAGCCACTGTGAGGCATGAGGAGCAGTTCTCAGGCCCCTGGAGTTGTGTTCCCAGGGCAATTATGGTCTGCTTCTGCTGCAGCATGCAGGTCACCAGGAAAATGGGGGAAAGCTGACAGTGATGGGCCTCACCCAGCTCCCATGCAGTCAGCAAGGCCAGTCTCACTCTCCCTCTGCCCCGCCAACAGCACCAAGTTCGTATTCAGGCAGCCAGCCAGCAGGGCTGAGATCTTGCCCCAAGCTACAAGCCTCCCCACTGAGAAAGCAAGCAGTGTTCTCAGACCTCGCCCTCCACACCTGCCTGCACTCTCAGCTATGGCTTCCGTTTTCATATCTGCACTTTCTGTTTGCCTCCCACCCCCAGATTCTGCTTAGGAAAATTTGTACTTATTCAAAATTATTACCAAGTTCAGCTAGGAGTGTCCTTCACCCTGTGGCTCCTCCCTAATTTCACTGGCTCCCTTCCCCAAGGACCCCTGTAAGATGAAGCCAGGGATGACTTCCCTGGGAATGAGGAGGGGTGCCTACCGAGCTCTTCCTGCAGCTTCCTCTACTTTACATTTTGCTCAGCTCCTTAAATCCATTTCAGCTCTAAGTAAGATTAAAACCTTCTCCCGTGATATGGAATTTTAGGTTCACCAGTGGGGACGTGTGTTCAGAGGCAGACATTTCCCCTCTTGTACTTTCAGAACTCACAGTTTTTCCTCTTCTTTTCCATCTCTAGGTTACTTCTAACACCTAATAAATGCTATAGAAATAGTCATTATTCTCTTTTTTAAGTTTTTTTTGCTTGTTTTTTTGGACTACTTTTCCTTTTTGAGTGGTTGGATCTATGGATGTGCAGCCTGGGAATACAGGGAGCTGACTGTTTCTGAAAGCACATGATTTTCATTGCCTCTGAAAGAGCATAGATGACACATATTGAAGAAATGCAAATAATTTAAGAGTTGTCCTGCTGTCCTTTCAACTTGAAGAAAAAGGACACTTTCTCTAAATTTTAAAATCTGTTTTGAAGAGCCCTTTCATCTCAGCTGGCCCATCGTTTAGCAAGAAGCAGGAAGACAGCACTACTTATGAATTTGGATGATGTCATCACCTCGGTTTTATGTAGAAGGGCTTTGCCAGTTGCTTCTGGGATGCAGAACACTCTGATCTTCCATCATTAGAACAAGACCACAAAGAAGTGAGTCCACTCTGACGTCCACAGTTCACAAAGGCAAGCGCTCCCTTTGTTATGAAACCCCCAAACACTCCATGCTATTCTGGAGCTCAGGAAATGCCTCACTGGCATGAGCAAAGCCACACAGATTCCCGGCCCTTACTGGAGGCCAGAGGCACTTTCACTCCTGATGACCAGTACTGCCAGCTACAATGACACCAACCCCAGCATTCAGGTTCTGCAGTCTCTGTCCCAGGTCAGGTTCACCAGTGCCCTAACTGAACTTGGTGGAATGGGCCTTTCCTATGTGGCTTACCCTCTGGGTTGACAGTGCAGCCACCATTTCCAAACTCCACTTGCATCCACAAAGGCCAGACACCACTGTGTCACCCCTGCCTACTTTGTACCTAGAGGTGGCCAGGAGATGGGAAGGGAATTCTGTGGAAGTGGAGGGGGTTGTGTCTTCCTGGAAATGCTTTTTTCTTCCAGAGAGTTATCTCACTCCCATCACGAGAAGCAATGCCAGAGTCGGGAGCAGCTGCACTGCAGCCCTGAAGTGCAAGCCTGAAGATAGACCCTACAGGCTGGGGACAGCGGTCTCCTAGGGTGGAGTCGGTCTGAGTCTTTGGCCCACACATTGACCTGGACTACCCAATTCCAAAATGTCTAAGGGGTAAACGAGTGTCTTTTTAGCCTTGAAAGCTCTATTTGGGATTATTTATATAACTGCAGAAGGGCTCACCAACTCTCCACTTTAGGACTGACTCTGCCTGGCAGTTGGTGGTCTTTAATACATATTTCTCCAGTGAGTACTGAGCACGTGAGACCGGTAAGCTGGCCCTTCTGCTTGGAGAATTTCCACACTGCACAGGAGCAGAAAGCTCCCTGGGCCCACATCAAACACACTTCTGGGTTTCCAGATGTCCCTGCTGCACACTCTCACTCCCTTGTGAGCCCCCAGGACTCACTCAGAGCCTCCACAATGCCTCCTCTTGGGTGCACTGTGTGGATGTCACATGTGATGGGTCTAAGCTTCTAGCCCTTTGCCCAGAGCCTTAAAAAGTATGTGTACCTTTAGAACCCGTCAAATGAGTGTGTGGGCAGCTCACCAGGGAGACGGTGGGCTTCATCTAACAGCCCCGGACCTCAAGTTTCTCTTTTTTCTCCTTTGGAAATCACATTATTATGTTTTTTTGAGATGATCTATTCCAACCTTTAACACAGGCAAATCTCACTGCCTTTATGGATCAGGTACTGTGTGTAGCACCATTTTAAAAAATATACCAAGACAAGGATGGGGCCCAATGAATATTCCCATTTTACAGTTGAGGAAATGGGGAATACAAATGTATCTCCGTTCCTGAGCAGGACTGTCCACACAGGCCGGCCTTGCCCCAGCTAGGCCTTGACCATCACACGAAATGCAGCCTGACACCTGACACCTGCCTTTCCATGGCTGGGACCCAGAGCCCAGCCCGGCCAGCTTTGGCAATCACACGCCCTGCATGGCCCTCAACCTGCCTGGCTGTGAAACAAGGACGCTGGGCTTTCCTTGGTGCTCTCCCAAGATCATCTTGATTCTAAACTCAAACCACCCAGGCTTCATTTGGTTCAAAAACCTGGGGAAGTTCTTGGTTTTCTCATATACCATTGTATAACATACAGAAATGACAACGACTGCCTTTGCCAGCATCTGTCTCACTCATGGGCTGAACATGGTCCACATGGCCCTGCCCGCACTTGGCCACAAGGGACTGAGCACAAGGTGAACAGCTGGTCCTCAACCAGACAGGACCTCTGGCTTCTGTGGCCAAACTCAGAATGTGAGTCAGTCACCAGTCACTCCGTCTCCTAGGGACCCAGACCGGGAAAGTGGGAGCCTGAGCCCACAAGGGACAGGACAGAGCTAAGGGCCACCAGATGGACCACAGCTGGGGAGGCCCTGAGAAGCTTGTGATGCTCTCACCATGGCTCTCTTTCCCAGGAAGAAGGTGGAGCACATCTGTCTCAGTCTGTTTCATGTTGCTATAAAAGAAGGCCTCAGACTGGGTAATGGATAAAGAAAAGAGGTATATTTTGGCTCATGGTTCTGGAGGCTGGGAAATCAAAGATTGGTGGCTGCATCTTGTGGTCCTGAAGCTGCATCAGAACATGGCAGAGATGTGGAAAAGGAAGCAGGTGTGTGTGCATGCCAAGGAGGCCCCAAAGAGAGGCAGCCTCCTTTATAATAACCAGCTCTAGAGGTGACCACTCCAGTCCAGTGAGCAGCACTCGCTCCTGTGAGAAAAGCTAGAATTCCTCTTAACAAGCTAATCACTTATTAAAAGCCTGACCTCCCGACACTGTCACATTGGGAACCAAGCCCCAGCATGAGTTTTGGTGGGGACGAGCTGTATTCAAACCACAGCAACATCTTATTATGGTTATGTTTCAATGTTTAAACTCGTTCTTTGCATTATTCATTATAGGTAAGCATGTTTCTCTCCGCACCTCTCCTTCCACCCATCTTCCTAGATCCAGGGAAACTGAAGAAAGACAAGAATGGATACTACATAGAAAAAGAAAAATGTGTCACCTAGAAGGCTCCCAGGGGTCACCGAGAGAGAGGGATGTGACCTGTCCAGTCCAGCCACAGTGGGAAGAGGAGGCTGAGGTGGGAAGCAGGAGGGGAGCTTCCTGCCCACAGCCCCTCTCTCCAGGCCAAAGTCCAGGCTGAGGGACACCGAGAGCAGAAGGGCATTTGCTTTTCTCCCTTCTTGGGCCCCTTGGACTAGCATAGCACACATCCTCTAGCCCTGGCTGCAGCAGCGAAAGCCAGCCCTGCCCATGCCCAGGAGAGACACCTGACCAAGACGACCCAGAGAACAGTAGCCAGCAAACACCAAGGGCGAGCCTGAGACCAGAGCCATAAGGTCAAATGAACCCAGCTGTGGACTGAATTGTGCCCCCTGGGTTTGTGTGTTGAAGCCCCAACTCCCAACGTGACCGTATGCGGAGATGAGGCCTTGAAAGAGATCAGAAGGGTGGGGTCCTAATTCAGTAGGTCATGTGTCTCTGTAAGAGGAGATTAAGACACAGGCACATATATGTGAAGACACCGGGAGAAGACGGCCATCTGCAAGCCAAAGAGAGAGGCCTCAAGAGAAACCAAACTTGCCAGTACCCTAATCTTGGACTTCACCTTCCAGACCCGTGAGAAATAAATTTCTGTTTAAGCCACCTGGTCTCTGGTACAGTTATCCTTTGGTACCCAGAAAGGATTGCTTCCAGGACCTCCTGTGGATAGCAAAATCTGTGGCTGCTCAAGTCCCTTGCATAAAATGGTGTAGCATAGTATTTGTGTATAACCTACATGCATTCTGCCATATACTTTAAGTCATTTCTAGGTTACTTATCATACCTAATACATTGTAAATGCTATTGAATAGATGTTATATTGTACAATTTAGGCAAGAATGACAAGAAAAAGTCTGTACATGTTCAGTACAGATGCAACCTACCTTTTTAAAAAATATATCTATTTCTGATCGGCAGTTGGTTGAATCCATGATGCAGCACCCGTGGCCTTGGAACCCACAGCTGCCAGGCGCCAACTGGACTTTGTTTCGCAGCCTGAGCAGACCAACGCAGCCCCTACAGCTTCGCCATCCTGGAGAGGTCTGGAAAGGGTTCTGGGAGGGGCTGAGCCATCCAAAGCAGCTGTGTCAATCTAAGGAGGCCGCAGGCAGCACTGCCTGGGACGGGGCTTCCAGGATGCGCCGGCAGCAAAGCGTTTTCCCCACCGTCCCGCAGGGTAGAGCTTGAGAGACAGCTCACAAAATGAAACAGGTTGTCTGTCATGCCCAATGCTTTCAATTGTATATTTTACAGACTTACTTAGGCCACCTCAGAGTCTCTTTTTAGAATATGGAGGAATACAAGGAGGGAGGGGGACCAAGGGAGGCCAAGTAGGAAGGAATAGCTTGACGAAGGAACATTGCCATTCCCTATACAACCACAAATGGAGGGTAGTCCTATCATTTTGAACTGAAACAGAAGACCAGAATGCCTATTTAGACATTAGGGTGTCCCTTATGTTTCCTCTCCTCTCAGACCAAACCTCCAGGACATTCTGAGCCCCAAACAGACATCAGAACCCATTCCATTTCGTAGCAAAGATCCTGCACCCCCAACCTCCGTGCCAGCCTGCGAGTAGCTCAGTGTATTCTGGTCTCTGCTCTCTCAAGATGTTGAAATGAGTGGCTTACCCAATGGCACCCCAATGGGCTAAGAAACCTCAGAGCCATCCTTCGAGACTGAGTTCCTGATTGCACAATCTCTGAGCCAGCAGGCATCCCGCCGCAGACGAGGCAATGGCCCAGCCTCAGGAGACAGCAGATCGCATTCTAGGTCCAGGCTGAGCTCTCCCAAATAAGGCCACGGCAGCCGAGGGTGGCTTGGACTTGCTGAGCAGGGTCATTCATCCTGATTCTGCAGCTGCTGAGCGCCACAATCAACCGTTTTTGTTTGTTTGTTTTTTGTTTTTATTCTGCTCAGTGCTTACCGAACCGTGTCTTCTCTCCTCCCAGGCCAGGGGCTCCCAGGAGCAGGTCAAGAGAGTCAACGGCATACGCAAAGGACAGTAGCCCCTCACTGCCCAGGGCTCAGTGCTGGGTGTGGGGTACAAAGCAGGCTGTGCGGTGACCCCAGACTCCAGAAGCTCACACATGAGGGCCAGTGGGAAGCCAGCGGAGAGCCCTCACTCCTGGACACGCTCCTTCGTCCTCGGTTTCCTTGTTGTAAAATGGTGGTCATAACAGATAACACAATAACAGTACTTCCTGGGGTTTTGTGCAAATTAAATAATACATGGAAAGTCCTTAAACCCATGTGAGGTATATAGTAAACTATTAGCTGTTGTTGGATTAGCTGTTAATTGAAAAAAAAATACATATTCCTTCAAAGAAAGAATGAAGGGAGAAAGGGAGGAGGCTGTGCTTTAGAAGCGTATCAGTAAAACTGGGGCTGCCAAAAAGCCAGAGTGTGGGAAAGCGTATTTGGTGAACACGCCTAATTGTTCATGGTTAATGATACAGAATGTAAGCCACTTCCAGGGGCTGGGGATGGGCCCCTCAACCCTGGAACACAAAGTCCTGCCCCTGGGAATCTGGAATGGGATCACAGTATTGAGAGTTGAAGGCCAAGTCCTGCCGATGACAGCTGCAGAGACGAGAGATCCCCAAACCTGCCCAATCCAACTCTTCCCTAAACTCTGCGAGAAGCCCAACGTCTTTTCAATAATTTCCTTTCTCCATTCCAACTGCCTCAAGTCAGTTTCTTTTAGCCAGTAGAAACAAGAAACTGACCTGATGCAGATCCTTAAGGTCTGGTATGTTTAAGCACTCCCTTTCTTGAGCTAATGCACAGCAGAAACTGTGGTGGCGGCAGGTAAGCCGGGCACCAAGGCCAGACTGCCAGCTGGAGCTCCCTCCTCTGGGTTTCCCTTTCTTTACTGTGAAAATCAGAAGGTGGCTCTCTCCTCCCCGACCCCCAGCTTAACAGTCCTGGATTCTAGGGTTGACACCAAGTTTTGCTGGCAACAAACATAAATCCTGTGGAGGAAAGGGGACAGAGGTAGAGAATGGTTTTTCAACAATGGGCACCCTGTTAATGCCAGCCTCAGAAACTGCATTTAGATGATGTAATTAAATGCTTAAAATAAAAGACAAAAACGAGATCCAGTCATCTTTCCAGACACTTTTCCATTCTGCAGAAGTTCAGGATGTGCTTTTCTAAGCCCCTTTCCTCTAAAATGTGTGTATTTTGAAGGAAATGTAGCCCATATGCTGCTTACTCATGTTTCACGCTAAATGCTCTTGGGGAATATTTACTCAAAGTCCAAAACAACTTCCATTTGTTTATGATTTTAAAGAAACTTTCAGAGCTTAAAAACAGGAAGACCTAGTTGGCCAAGTGTACTCCTTACAAGTTTTCCACGGATTGAGGGTTCAGCACCCATGATGAGACAGAAAGGGCTTCTCAAGTTTATAAAGGTGTATTGACCACCCGAGCCTGGTCGATGAACTGTGAGTTTATTCAAGCCTGAGGCCAGGTCCACAAGGGGAGCAGCCTGTGCCCGCCCCCGACAGTTACCTACAGGAGGGTGAGGATGGGACACAGCCCTGCTGGAAATCAGCACTGGCCCAGAGCCCTGACGAGGGCATTGCCCTGCAACCCCCAAGTCTACTTCCCAGCCTTGAGTGGAGAACATCCTGGGGGTAGCTCAAGCAAGCCCAGGGCAATGGTTCACTGCAGTAAAGAGGGAGATAATTCTATCTCTGCTGGATGACTTCTCCCCTTCCAAATGGAAGTGTGCAAGGCAGGAAAAACGTGGTGAGACCGTGGCATTGGGCTACCAGAAAGGTCTGGCGAGTGGAGGTGGCCTGCGCTGCGCCTTCTGCCTCTACCCTTCTCCAGCCTGAGGACCTGAAACCTACCAGGCTCAGTCACATCGTCTGTAAAATGGGAATCATAAGGATTTACCTTATAAAGATACAAGGATCAGAAATGAACATCCAAAATACCCAGCATAGGACCTGACAATCCATAATTGGGAACCCTTAGCAGAGAATATATGTGTGATGGTTAATACTGAGTGTCAACTTGATTGGATTGAAGGATGCAAAGTGTTGTTCCTGGGTGTGTCTGTGAGGGTGTTGCCAAAGGAGATAAACATTGGGGTCAGTGGACTGGGAGAGACAGACCCAGCCTTAATTAGGGTGGGCATCATCTCATCAGCTGCCAGCGTGGCTAGAATAAAGCAGGCAGAAGAACGTGGAAGGACTTAACTGGCTGAGGCTTCCCACCTTCATCTTTCTCCTGTACTGGATGCCTCCTGCTCCCAAACATCAGACTCCAAGTTCTTTGGCTTTGGACTCCTGGACTTACACCGTGGTTTGCCAGGGGTTCTTAGCCTTCAGCCACAGAGTGAAGGCTGAACTGTCGGTGTTGTATTTTTAGCGAGATAAGAAGATCAGCACCAAGACAAAAGTCTGACGAATTGCTGGGTCTTTATTGCCGGCGACCACGGAGGACTCATGTCTCTCCAACCCGTGTCCCCGAGTTGAGGGAGAGCAGGTCTTTTATACTAAAAAACACTTCTTCCAGGGGATAGGGGATTTTCGGGGAGGCGGGGGACTGGGGATCTTTGCAAGCAGGCAGTTAGTACAGAAGCCAAGGTCAGCAGTTAGAGACAGTGAAAACTCCCAATATCAGTAAGCAAGCAGTTTGTTCAGAAGCCAAGGCCAGCAGCTAGAGACAAGGGGGTTTCTTCTCAGGGTCTGTGTGACCCTGAGTGGCGAGTTCTTGAATTCCATTGAAATGAGGTTGGTGTCTGCACCTGGCATTGGCCAGATTAATCGTAATGCCTTATCACTAGCCTGTGAGCCTGCAAGTAGCCTGTGAGCCTGAGAAGCCATTACATTTTAGCCTGGCTGAAGCCATTTTCCTTGCCACATCACACTTGTATATTCTTCCATGGTAATCTATATTTGTCTTATGTACTACATACATACACATACATATATATATGACACATATGTGTGCATACATGTATATATACACATGTATATCAGCCCATATATGTGTGTGGATGTGTATATACTGATTTGTATATTTAGTGAGTCTGTAACTCTGACAAAGTATGAGCTCTTACAAGATATGGACTTAGAAGCCATAGACATTTTTGTAACTGAGTTTGTTATTAGCAGAAATAACTCATACCAGAAAACCAGCCACTGTTTCTCACCACTTTCTCCTCATGACACATATGCACACACTCACACATAATTATTTTTTTTAGTGAAAGAAAAATGAATTTAAAGTCACGTAAACCTGAGTTTGAATTTTGGCTTCAGCAGTTCACATTGCTGGTGTAAGTTCACCACTGCTACAAGTATTACAACTATTTATAAATTTTTGAGATTTATTTTATTGCTTAAAATCTAGTCTATCTTTGTTAATGTTCTGTGTGCTCTTAAAAAGAATATTTATTTTACTGTTGGGTGGAGTATTCCATAATTGTCATTTAGGTTGGTAAAATAATTTGGTTAATAGTGTTACTCATGTTCTCTATAACTTTACTGATTTTCTATCTGTTCTACCAATTACTAAGTATTAAAGTTCTCAGAAATAATTGCAGATTCTATTTTTTTTCTAGGAGTTCTTTTAGCTACCATATAAATAGGTGGCTATAAATAAATACTGCAGTAATGAATGCCCCTAATCTTACTCCTCATGCTAGATTTGCTAATTATCAATTTCAACACTACAGAATACATAATATTATAGGGTCTTTGAATCAGTGTAATCACATCACAGCAGTGGTAATCTACCTGTGCTGCCAAGGTCATATGTAAGAGCTACATAAGGTCTGATATGGGATGTAATCGTTAGGATTCGTTCAAATAATCGGAAATATCAGGACCAATATGTAATATGAGATTTATTATGGAGATTAGCCCTTAGGCAATTGTGGAAACTGGTGCAGAAATTTAGGGAAAGCTGTTCCATCTTTGTTTAATGGAGGGTCTGAACATACCACTGACATATGGAGGATAATGGATCTTAGAATAACAAATGTGGAAACAACTATAAAAAAAAATAAGATTAATGACTGAAGTGCATACTAGAATCAATATTTTGTATTAAAATAAAATTTTGAAAAACATTTGGAGCTCAAAATTTAGGCATCAATCAATTCATGTAATGCTATAATTCAATATAGACAATTTGAATAATTTTACATTGGTTTTTTTAATGTAGTTACTCCAAAAAGTCATTAATCTGAAATTTCTAAGTCCATTTATTCACAGACTTATCATTCATTCAGTTAATCAAAGACCTGCTTGAATAAATTACTCTAGCTGTATTTCCAAATACTCTTTCATTATCTACTTCTTTTACTAGACAAAAAGCCTAGCACAATACCTGTAACCTTGTAATTATTTGGTAATGAAATCTCTTTGAAACTCTATGTAAGGTAATAAATTTAAGATGTGGAACATTAAGCAATCACATTCCTGTGGAATATTCAAAGGTAGATGCAGAAGACATAGAATTCAAAATTCAAGTTAATATGATCTATATCTTACTTGACCTAGATTACAATAACTATTTTGTCAAAGATAGAGCAATGAAATAGAAACCTAGAAGAATGTCCATAGTCAGAATGGAACATTTGAGAAAGCTATAGTGATGACAACAACAGTAAAAACTCTACCATTTATTGAGAGAGATACAGACAGAAAGAGTTGGTAAATTTTCACAATCAAAAAAACTATGAATAGGACAATTTATCTTAATCTAAGATTTTAATATCAATGGCAATCTATTTCAGACAGAACATTTTTGGAGTTTCCCTTTGAGATTTATGAATTTATGGAATTATCCTTTGAAAATTATACTCAGAGTTAGCTATACTAAAGGACATTTCAAAAAATATAAAGCTTTATTTTAGTTATTGCTTATTTTTTTCAGATTTCCACTGGGATTCAGAGTCCAGATGATTGCCAGTATGCCTAGAATGCAAATATATTACTGACATTTACAATCTCAAGTGGAGAAATATCCCTTTGCATCTTTTTACATGTCCGTTAATTTACAGAATAAGTGTGGATTGGGGGTCTATTTTGGTCTAGACCCCATGGAGGAGTTGCATACAAAAATCCAAGTTCAGTAGAACTCCTGTCCTTAAGAGGCTTACAGTTTGGCAGAAGCGTGCAGATTGATCAGTAATCACCAATTGGTAAATGTTAAGGTAGACATAGTCATAGCATATGGTACAAACAGATGTCTCTAACCCAGGCTGTGGGATCAATAATTATTTTCTAGGTGAAGTAATTTTGAAACTGAGATTTGAAGTATCAGCAGGCTGAAGATGGCAATCCTAGACAGAGTATCCAGCACATAAGAAGCATAAAATGTGAAACAAAGGACAAAAAAGCAGTTGGTGTGGTGAGGTCAAAGGGGCTAAATAAGTGGTAGTGGTGACAGTGGTGTTTAGGGCAAGATTCTAAAAGCTACCGTATACTAACACCCCTGGAGCATTTGTTAACATCCAGTAATTGTGGATATAATAAATGCTTTGTGAGGACATGTATCCCTGAGTAAGAAGTACAATTTAATTAATGTGACCAATAAATTATAAACTGTGACTATTCCTGTTTTTCTGTCCCTATCCTTCCCCGTGACAGGTACTAAAGCTTTAAAAAGCATCTAAAATGATATAATGGGCAGAGAAGATAAAATTACTTTTCTGAAGGGCCTTATAACCTAGTTTGGAAAATAAAGCATATATGAAAATTACCTGAAGACAAGAAGACTAGATCAGAGGTAGAAGTGGTGTTGATGGTGGCATTGGTTCTCTATAAGCCCTAAACTGTTTTCTAATAAAATGTCTCCTGGAGACATTTTCCAGCAGGAAAGGACAGTGGCCCCCTATTTCTTTATCCTCAGCAATCTTAGGGACATAAAAACTGTATGGCAATTAGTCTATTTTTTAAGATAGGTTAATGGTAAGGAACTGAATGTAAATCACATAAGGATTACTCTGTCAACATGTCACCCTCTGCTTTTATTTCATTACCAGTGTTGACTTAATGCTATTTCTTAAGGGCTTTTCAAGTGCAATAGGGCATATATTCATTGGCCTGAGGATTGGGATACCTTTCTCCAAGAAAATAATGATCATCAGATAGGGTTGCTTTAAATGGGCCAGCTTTATAAATACTTTTACACAGCCAAGTCTTTAGAGGCTTCAAGGCATTTGTAAGTTGGAAGCAAATTTCATGAAGTAGAGACTCAGAAATTCTGTCATTTCAAGCTGCATAATGCATTGAAGAGGTCTGAAACAAAAATCTTGGAAAGAAGCTACCAAGAATCTATAAACTAAAAATCCAGTGAGAGACTACAGACCTCTTGACAATGTTCACTTTATTCTTTGCTGAGCAACACTGCATTGAGTTTAAATTGAGGGCACCTAAAAAAAGCAAAGAACAGCAACAACAACAAAACCTAAAACTATCTCCCTCCTCTAGCTCTTGTTTATATTTTACCCCTGTGTGAATGATACTGGTTAAAAGATAAAACCAAGAACTTAATTTCTTTATGCATGAAGTTAAACTAGAATGAAATAAGATGAAGCAGGTGAAAACTCTAAAATGATACTCAGAATAGGAGATTCTGTCATAGGTTAAAAGCATTTTGAGCAAATCTTCCATCCTGTTCTCTCACCTCCACAGAAGTATACTTCCCCATCTTTGACTTGGAGAGAAGTCAACAGAATGTTAGTAGACATGATATGAACAGAGGATTGATAGCTACTTGCATTATTGGGTTGTGGTAAAGCCAGTGAACACTGAGGGGTAAGTTTTCACAGATTTTGCAAGACAGTTGTCAAATAAGCCACATTTAAAAAAATCAATAAAAACAAAAACAAAGGTAATACCTACTCAAAACATATCAGTTCCCAACTATTTTACTACCTTTTACTAGTCCACTCCTTTTTTTTTTGATCAAAACACCTTTCTATTTCTTTACTTTTTAAAAATTATACTTTAAGTTCTGGTGTGCATGTGCAGAACGTGCAGGTTTGTTACATAGGTATACACATGCCATGGCATATACCTATGTAACACCGTGCTGCATCCATCACCCTGTCATATACATTAGAGATTTCTCCTAATGCTATCCCTCCCCTATACCCCTACTCCCTGCTATCCCTCCCCTAATATACCACCCCCCAACAGGCCCCAGTGTGTGATGTTCCCCTGTGTCCATGTGTTCTCATTGTTCAACACCTACTTATGAGTGAGAACATGTGGTGTTTGGTTTTCTTTTCTTGTGTCAGTTTGCTTAGAATGATGTATTTCCAGCTTCAACGATGTCCCTGTAAAGGACATGAACTCATCCCTTTTTATGGCTGCATAGTATTCCATGGTGTATATGTGCCACATTTTCTTTATCCAGTCTATCTTTGATGGGCATTTGGGTTGGTTCCAAATCCTTGCTATTGTGAACAGTGCCACAATAAACAGATGTATGTGCATGTGTCTTTATAATAGAATGATTTATAATCCTTTAGGTATATATCCAGTAATGAGATTACTGTGTCAAATGGTATTTCTATTTCTAGATCCTTGAGGAATCACCACACTGTCTTCCACAATGGTTGAACTAATTAATACTCCCACCAACAGTGTAAAAGCATTCCTATTTCTTCACATCCTCTTCTGATTTTTTAACCATTGCCATTCTAACTGGCATGAGATGGTATCTCAATGTGGTTTTGATTTGCACTTCTCTAATGACCAGTGATGATGAGCTTTTTTTCATGCTTGTTGGCTGCATAAATGTCTTCTTTTGAGAAGTGTCTGTTCATATCCTTCACCCACTTTTTGATGGGTTTGTTTGTTTTTTCTTATAAATTTGTTTAAGTTCTTTGTAGATCCTGGATATTAGCCCTTTGTCAGATAGGTAGATGGCAGATTTTTCCCCCATTCTGTTGGTTTGGTGGTTCACTCTAATGATAGTTTCTTTTGCTATGCAGAAGTTCTTAAGTTTAATTAGATCCTGTTTGTCTATCTTGGCTTTTGTTGCCATTGCTTTTGGTGTTTTAGTCGTGAAGTCCTTGTCCATGCCTGTGTCCTGAATGGTATTGCCTGGTTTTCCTCTAGGGTTTTTATGGTCTTATGATTAACTCTTTAATCCATCTGGGGTTAATTTTTAAATAAGGAATGGTACCAGCTCTTGTTTGTACCTCTGGTAGAATTTGCCTGTGAACCTGTCTGGTCCTCAACTTTTTTTGGTTGGTAGACTATTAATTGCTGCCTCAATTTCAGACCTTGTTACTAGTCTATTCATGGATTCAGCTTCTTCCTGGTTTAGTCTTGGGATAGTGTTAAGTATCCAGGAATTTGTCTGCTTCTTCCAGATTTACTGGTTTATTTGCATAGAGGTGTTTGTAGTAATCTCTGATGGTACTTTATATTTCTGTGGGATTGGAGATGATATCACCTTTATCATTTTTTATTGCATCTATTTGATTCTTCTCTATTTTTGTCTTTATTAGTCTGGCTAGTGGTCTATTTTGTTGATCTTTTCAAAAAACCAGCTCCTGGATTTGTTGATTTTTGGAGGGTTTTCTGTGTCTTTATCTCCTTCAGTTCTGCTCTAATCTTAGTTATTTCTTGTCTTCTGCTAGCTTTTGAATTTGTTTGATCTTGCTCCTCTAGTTCTTTTAATCATGATGTTAGGGTGATGATTTTAGATATTTTCTCCTTTCTCTTGTGGGTATTTAGTGCTATAAATTTCCCTCTAGACACTGCTTTAAATGTGTCTCAGAGATTCTGGTACATTGTGTCTTCGTTCTAATTGGTTTTGAAGAACATCTTTATTTCTGCCTTCATTTCATTATTTATCAAGTAGTCATCCAGGAGCATATTGTTCAGTTCCATATAGTTGTATGGTTTTGAGTGAGTTTCTTAATCCTGAGTTCTAATTTGATTGTACTGTAGTCTGAAAGAATGTTTGTTATGATTTCTGTTCCTTTGCATTTGCTGAGGAGTGTTTTACTTCCAATTATGTGATCAATTTTGGAATAAGTGTGATATGGTACTGAGAATAATGTATATTCTGTTAATTTGGGATGGAGAGTTCTGTATATGTCTATTAGGTCCACTTGGTACAGATCTGAGTTCAAGTCCTGAATATTCTTGTTAATTTTCTGTCTCATTGATTTGTCTAAAATTGACAGTGGGGTGTTAAAGTCTCCCACTATTATTGTGTGGGAGTCTAAGTCTCCTCCTAGTTCTCTAAGAACTAGTCTACTCTTAAGGTTACTTACATTTATTAAATCTATATTAGTGTATATTGGGCCCCTGCATATCTCTTCCTAGTTCTGCCTTTGAACGCATAATTTGCATTATCATGATGAAAATCATTTTACATTATATGACAGACATACAAATAATTTGAAAGAAGTTATGTCTAAGGTAGCATTTGTGCAGAAAAGAGCAACATAAAAAGGCCTGCTTACAGAATTGGCCCTTGGCTAGTATCTAGGAACTTGGATTCCAGGAAAGTTCTCAGCATTCCTAGAAATTGTGACTAGTGGCTCACTAGCCTGAACTGTACAATGTGGTTTATGCCAAACACCAGCTTTCCTTCTGGGAATTTTGAATTTTGGTACATGCTAGGCAGCATCTATGTGCATGAATTGCCTCCAATAAAATCACTGGCACTGAGTCTCAAATAAGCTATCCTGGTAGAAAACACTTCACATATATTATCACTATTTAATGCTGAATAAGTTAAGTGCTGTACAATCTATGTGTGACTCCTCTGGAAAAAGACTCTTGGAAGCTTGTGCCTAGTTTCTCTGAACATCTCTCCTTGCACCTTTACTCTTTGCTGAATTTACTTTGTATTTTTTTACTTTTTGCTGTAATAAATCTCATGATGATTCTTGTGAGTTTTTCTAGCCAATGGCTGAAACTGGCAGTGGCTGTGAGCTTCCCAAAACAGCATTACATAAACTTAGTGAGAAAAGAATGTACAAACATAAAAGGGACTTTGTCTTCAGTAAACTCTTTCCTTGAATTTCTTGATTCTGGTTCTGAAGATTAAAGACTGTTTTCCTATTTAATATGTGTAATGTTTAAACTTTATGAATTTAGTCTGTAGATCCCAAACTTTAATTTACAGTAGTTGGGAGCTATATGATACATCTGGAAATTACAGTAAATCTTTTGATTATATCATTGAATGACTTCAAATTTTGATGGTAAGTCACCATTGGGAGATTTTGGTTACATACTAATGCATATAAATTTGACCCTCCCCAGAACTTTTTTGTTATTTTCAATCAAGGACGCAGTCTACTTCTTTTAATATATTTACTGTGTAATGAGTTTATGAGAACCCTGCTATAAATATGCTCAAAGCCTAAACATAAAAATAGGGTGAGTATAGAAACTGACATGCATAATTTATTGGGTAAGGTATTATGCAAGTTCCAAGCTCTAGAGAATGGTTACATAAAATTTTAATGAAGGTTTTGGCAATCCAAAACTCATCTATGCTCTTGAGTAGCACAGGAGAATATCACTTTTCTCAAAGGTAGACCTAGGCAGTTAAACCATAAATTGTCGAGAAGATAACTTCATTACAGTTCTTATAGACCTGCAAAAAAATTGGTCTAAGTTTCCATGTTCCTGTTGTTCCAACTATCTTTTTAATACCAGTGTTGTTTAAAAGAATGCAAATAGCATTTCCCAAAGGGGTCAATTGAATGTATTATATTAATATTAGCACCAAAATTATTATTAATAACAATACAATGCAAAGTACCGGATGCTGTCTGGATTTTACATATAAACCATCTAGGTTGAAGGCAACAAATTATGAGTTTTGGGTGATTAGTCTTTAAATGGTGCCTAAGAGCTTGGCACATGCCTTTAGCAAGCATAGGTAGGAATTAATAATAGAGCATCAGCAACGAGGCTAACTGGTGAGAATTATGCTTTATGTAGGATTCTCATAAACTCATTACACTGTAAGTAAAAGAAGTCGACTGTGTCCTTCATTGAAAATAACACAACTGAAAAATATATCTTTTAAATTAATAGAAGACAAAGATTGTGTATGGAAGTCAATACACAGCTGCTTGAATATTATATGTATACAAATGCATATATATTTTAATACATTTTAATTTTCAAATAAATGTTTTGTTTATTTCCTTATATTTGGATGGGTTGGAGTTTGGGTAGCAAAGATCTGAAAAGTCGTAGGGGACCATAGGATTCACACCACTGATGAGTTACTCTAGGCAGATCTGCACCAAACATGGGTTCAATAAGAAACAAGTATAAGCATTGGCAACAAAAGCCAAAATAGACGAACGGGACCTAATTAAACTCCAGGGCATCTGCACAGCAAAAGAAACAATCATTAGAGTGAATCGGCAACCAACAGAATGGGAAATTTTGCAATCTACCCATCTGACAAAGGGCTAATATCCGGAATCTACAAAGAACTAAAACAGATTTACAAGAAAAAAACAAACAAGCCCATTCAAAAGTGGGTGAAGGATATGAACAGACACTTTTCAAAAGAAGACATATATGAGGCCAACAAACATATGAAAAAATGCTCATTGTCACTGGTCATTAGAGAAATGCAAATCAAAACTACATTGAAATACCGTCTCATGCCAGTTAGAATGGTGATCATTAAAAAATCTGGAGACAACAGATGCTAGAGAGGATGTGGAGAAATAGGAACACTTTTACACTGTTGGGGGGAGTGTAAATTAGTTCAACCATTGTGAAAGACAATGTGGCGATTCTTAAAGAACCTAGAAATAGAAATTCCATTTGACCCGGCAATCCCATTACTGGGTATATATCCAAAGGATTATAAATCATTCTATTATAAGGACACATGCACATGAATGTTCATGTTCATTGCAGCACTGTTTACAATAGCAAAGATCTGGAACCAACCCAAATGCCCATCGATGATAGACTGGACAGGGAAAACATGGCACAGATATACCGTAGAATACTATGTAGCCATGAAAAACGATGAGTTCGTGTCCTTTGTAGGGACATGGATGAACCTGGAAACCATCATTCTCAGCAAACTGACACAAGAACAGAAAACCAAACACCACATGTTCTCACTCATAGGCAGGTGTTGAACAATGAGAACACATGACACAGGGAAGGGAGCATCACACACTGGGGTCTTTTTTGCGGGGAGCTAGGGGAGGGATAACATGGGGAGAAATGCCAGAGGGGAGGAAGGCAGCAAACCACATTGCCCATGTATGTACCTATGCAACAATCTTACATATTCTCCACATGTACCCCAAAACCTAAAATGCAATAAAAATATATATATAAAATAAAAATAAATTTAAAAAAAGGGCCCAATACTTCTTAAATTCAATTAACCGGGTCTGTAGAAAATTAGCTGTATAGTAGTGAATGCTACATCCTCAAATCTAAAGTGTATCAGAATGGTTTATCCTGCACTACACTGAGGATCTTTTTGCCCTTTGTTAACTAATCAGCTGACCTCCACACCTCATTCTTACCTTTTATTGGACTGTCTCCCAGTCCATGCTCAGAATTCTTTTTCAAACAATGACAGAACTAGTTCTTACTCCTAACTCCCAGGTAGCGTCTATGGAGACCCAGGAATGTCTCTGTTGTTTTGGACCCTGGTGGCATCCCCTGCCTCCTCCCAATGAGTTCTGACGAGGACACCAGAGTATTCCACAGTGATCTGTTTTATAATCCTCTTTCTAAAGGATCTTTGTTTTTGCTCAAAATTCCACAGCAATATGGTATCGAAGTTTATACATAGCTCTCTAGTTACTGTTGTGCCTTCAGAGATTGGACATTCAAACCAGCTGACTTTTGAAATTAGTATTTCAATTCCAGAACTTAAATTACTTAGAGATTTTCAAAACCAACTCTATCCTTTGAATTAGGATTTGAAGATAAGGAGTAAAGCTTGGCTTTAGAACCTAAGGGTGACTTGTTGTAGCCAGGCAGGGCTCTGAGGAAGACAAATGACCCCCTGGAGATCCCAGGTGCAGAGGCATATGGGAAATGGGAAGCCTTTATATGAAGCTTAGAAGGAAAAACTGTTCACCAGTTCTTAAGTATAACATTTAAATAAAAAAGTGTAACATGTAGATGGTGATCAAAATGCACTTCTATTTCTATTCCCCATTATCTCTTTAAAATTTTATTTAGAGATATATAATCTAGCCCTTCCTCTAGATAAAAATTTGGGCAGGCCTATGACTTTACTCTTCCCATTTATATTAAGAATGAACAAACAAATAAGCAAACCAAAAAATTAGTCATTTTTAGTCACAAAACTCAAAATTCAGAAATTAAATAAAATTGATATCCTGGCTCACATAAAAGTTAAAATTCGAAACTTGACTTAGTGTTAAAGATTTGATTTAACCCACTTCAGGTTGAAAGTCTCCAAGGGCAGGAGTGTAAGCTACTTTTGTTCTCTGCTTTCTTCATGTTCACATTCTCTATTTTTCTTCCAGGGAGGTGGTTGAGGGAGGTGAGTCAGTAGGCTAGTTCTTATTTGTCTGTCAAGAATATTCATTAAATCATTATATAATATTTATCTTGGGAAATGCCTAAAGTTGGTGACCCTGGGTGTGCCCAGCCAGCGATAATCTTTATCTTGTGGATGTGTTTGTGGCATTTCCATGGTAGCCTGCTTGGTCCCCCTTGCTGTAGTTGCCATGATCACCCAGATGTATCTATCTCTCAGATGGTCTTTTGTAACCTCTAATTCAGTTTCTGAGCTTTCAGCAGCACAACCTCAGCCTTTCTCTCAATGCCCCTTAGCCCATCCAGAAGATGACATGGTCAGAAGCAAGAGGATGCTGAACTTACTCATTCCACCACAAGGCTAACCCTGGATGGTGGAAAACACATCTGTGGCACTTGGGGGTTCAGGAGCCTCTTAGTGCAGTAGCACTGAACTGGTTTTGCCATCAGTGATATTAGTCTGACTGAGGATTGCCTTCTGGATTTCCAGGGATGGGACCAAATCCCATCCTTAATTCACTTTAGCTTCTTCAGCCAGGAATCAGATACTGCTCTCTGTCTTTTGACTGTAGAGAATATATCACAAAGCACTCTGAGTGATCATCTTATTAAGGAATGTTATCCAAAACTTATAAATAAAGCAAAAAGATTACCATGTGCCCTTTCAAATTTATATCAGAGTACAGTCTGACAAGCCTGTCCAAAGGTCATCTGTCACTCTAGATAAAGATAATATTTTTGACTTACCATTTGCTGATAAGTAGGACTCAGGCTCTAAAAAGTCAGATATTAACTTACAGAATATTGTTCAGTTGCAAATTATTTTTAATCAGTAGCAATGCAAATGAGATTTTTAGTAGAAAAGATGATTTATGATTTCTATGATTATGACCCTTTTGCTTTACAGGACACTATATAATATTCTATCTAATTTTAAAATATTACTTGGCATTTGTTTCTCTACTGAAAAAATATATGTGTGTGTATTTTATATGTATATAGATATATTTTTCTTTGAACCAGGTTTGTCATTAGGCAGGTTTTCTCATTAGTGAGTTAAATAAATTATTGACACACATTATACATTTGTGTGAGAGTTAATTTTCTGCGAATTATATTTTGATGCCCTTGAGGCCCCCTTTCTAAGCTTGAAAGTGGCCCCTTGCTTCTCCTACACTGAAGGGGGCCATTCGAGAGCTCACCAAGGCAACACGTCCTTTAAAGAACTGTATTCACAAATCTCTTTCACAAAATCCTTTCCTAACACTCTGATCTCTTATTATATTCATGAATTGTATGAAAATGTTCATGATTTCTGTAACAGGTTTTTAATCATTTCCATTGAAAATCAGTATACAGATGGTTGTGTCTCATTCATTTTTGGCTCCCTGATAAACCAAAATATTTACACTTCAGTCAATCAGAGGCTCAAAAAGTCATCCTCTGGCATCTTGTTTTACTACTGTTAAAATGAAAGAACAAATTCCAAGAACAAAGGCAAACATGACTATTTTTAACCTTTGACTCACTTGTAGGAAACCAAGGTTTTACATTTGCAGCCCCTTTTAATTTAATACTTCCTTTTTTTCTATGTGGATTCAGCAATAGTGTTCTTTGGACCTCATATTCTCACAATATTATTGTCTAGAAATTTGGATAGGGCCAGCCTCTATTACCTAGGAAGCTAAAAAATGTTCTCTGTTAATGTGGAGCTGGTACAAGATTCATGCTAAGGAAGGGAATATATTAGAGAAAGTGACTTCACCTCAACTGTGTTTTCTTAAATTAATAACATAATCAGTGGGAAGCTAGTGTGATCTTTTGAAGGTATTGTAGAACCCCATTTTATAATATTACCAGAATTACTTTTCTAGTTCCCTCTCATTTGAATAGTCTATTTCTTCAAATTGTTCTTGAATTTGTATGATTGGACAGTGATTTTGTAAAATTTTTTCCCTCTTAAGGATATTTAATATTTATTTTAGCCTAATTTTATTCTTGGTGCTTGTAGGGGTGAAGTCTCTATTTGAATTCTGAAGTTACAGAAAGTCTCTGTGCACTGGTATCCCGCAATGATGACTGTAGTAGTTATGTTCTTGCCTCCTATGAAGTTGGAATGCAGGAATCTGTTGAAGCTTATCTCATTCTATCATGGTGTATTATAAGTCAACAAAGTCTTTAAGAAATATGGAATTATGTTAAAAACATAAGAATACTTGGTATTCCTGAGGAAGAAGAGAAATCTAAAAGTTTGGAAAACGTATTTCAGGGAATAATTGAGGGAAACTTTATTGGCTTTGCTAGAGTCTAGATATTTAAATACAAGAAGTTAAAAGTTTACATAGCAAAAATTACATTGAATATAAATGACCTAAATGCTCCATTTAAAAGATACAGAAGGCTAGGTGCAGTGGCTCATGCCTGTAATGCCAGCACTATGGGAGGCTGAGGCAGGTGTATTACGATGTCAGGAGTTCAAGACCAGCCTGGCCAACATGGTCAAATCCTGTATCTACTAAAAATACAAAAATTAGCTAGGTACAGTGGTACACGCCTGTAGTCCCAGATGCTCGAGAGGCTGAGACCGCAGAGTTGCTTTAACCCAGGAGGTGGAGGTTGCAGTGAGTGGAGATCACATCACTGCACTCCAGCCTGGGTGAAAGTGTGATACTCTGTCTCAAAAAAAAAAAAGATACAGAAAGGCAGAATGGATAAAAATCCACCAACCAAGTATGTGCTATCTTCAAAAGACTCACCTAACGCATAAGGAGTAATATAAACTTAAAGTAAAGGGGTGGAAAAGTTATTCCACACAAATGGAAACCAAAGGTGAGCAGTAGTAGCTTTCTTTTATCAGACAAAACAGACTTTAAAGCAAAAACAGTAACAACAAAAAAAGACAAAAATGATGTAACAATAAAAGGATTAGTCCCACAGGAAGATATTAAAATCTTAAATATATATGTACCTAATGTTGGAGCGCCCACATTTATAAAATAATTATTATTAGATATAAAAAATGAAATAGCAACACATAAATAGCGAAGGATTTCAATATTCCACTGACAGCACTAGACAGATCATCAAGACAAAAAGTCAAAAAAGAAATAATGGACTTTACCCTAGAACAAATGGACTTCAGATATTTACAGAACATTCTACCCAACAACTGCAGAATATACATTCTTCTCATCAGCATATCAAACATTCTCCAAGATAGACCATATCATGGGCCACAAAACAAACCTCTATAAATTTAGGAGATTTAAATTAAGAATCTTTACAGATCACAGTGGAATAAAACTGGAAATTAACTCCAAAAGTAATCCTTAAAACTATGCAAATACATGTAAATTTAAAAATATGCTCTCGAATAATCTTTGCATTAATAAAACCACGATGGAAGTTTAAAAATTAATTGAATTAATTGCTAATAGTGACAACATATCAAAACCTTGGGGAGATGGCAAAAGTAATGCTGAAAGGAAAGTTCATGGCATTAAATGCCTACATCAAAAAGTCTGAAAGAGCACAAATAAACAATGTAATGTAATGCCTCAAGGGACTAGTGAAACAATAACTAATTCAAACCAAACCAGCAGGAGAAAAGTAATAACAAAGAGCAGAGAACTTAATGAAGTTGAAACAAAAAAATACAATACATAAATGAAACAAAAAGCTGGTTCTTTGAAAAGATAAACAAAATTGACAAATCACTAGTGAGATTAACCAAGACAAGAGGAGAGATGTTTCAAATAAGCTCAATTAGAAATGAAACAGGAGATATAACCAATACCACAGAAATACAAAAGATCATTCAAGGCTACTATCAACACCTTTATGTGCACAAACCAGAAAATCTAGAGGAGATGAATAAATTATCTGGAAATATACAACCCTCCTACATTAAATTAGGAAGAAATACAAACTCTAAACAGACCAATAACTAGCAGCAAGACTGAATCAGTAATTAAAAAAAAAAGAAGCCAACACAAAAGGTCCTAGACCAGACAGATTCACGGCTAAATTCTATCAGACATTTAAAAAAAAATAGTACCAATCCTAATGAAACTAATTCAAAAGATAAAGAGGTAATTCTTCTTAAATCATTCTATGAAGACAGTATCATCCTAATACCAAAACCAAGAAAGAACATAACAAACAAACAAACAAAAAACTACAGACCAATATCCTCGATGAACATAGATGCGAAAATCCTCAACAAAATACTAGGTAACTGAATCCAGCAGCATATCAAAAAGACAATACACCATGAACCAGTGGATTTAATATCAGAGATGAAAGGATGGTTTAATATACAGAAGTCAACAAATGTGATCTATCCCATAAACAGAATTAAAAATAAGAATCATACAATCATCTCAACTGACACATAAAAAGCATTTGATAAAATCCAGCATTTTAAAAAATAAAAACCCTCAACAAAATTGTCATAGAAAGGACATACTTTGAAGTAATAAAAGCCATGTAAGACAAACCCACAATGAACATCATACTGAATTGGGAAAATTTGAAAGTATTGCCCCTGAGAACTGGAACAAGACAAGGATGCCACTTTCACCACTTCTATTCAATGTATTACTGTAAGTCCTAGCTAGAGCAATTAGACAAGAGAAAGAAATAAAGGGCATCCAGATTGGAAAAATCAATGTGTTGCTATTTGCCAATGATATAACTGTATATCTAGAAAACCCTAAAGACTCATCCAAAAAGCTTCTAGATCTTATCAATGAATTTAGGAAACTTTCAGAATAAAAAGTCAATGCATACAAATGAGTAACACTGCTATACACCAACAGTTACCAAGTTGACAATCAATCAATAACTCAATCTCTTTCACAACAGTTACAAAAAAATATAAAGAAATACTTAGAAATATACTTAATCAAGGAGGTCAAAGTTCTCTGGAAGGACAACTACAAAACACTGCTGAAAGAAATCTTAAGCAACACAAACAAATGGAAACATATCCCATGCTCATGGATGAGTAGAATAAATATTGTGAAAATGACCATACTGCTGAAAGCAAGCTATAGATTTGGTGCAATTCACATCAAAATGCCATCATCATTCTTTATACAACCTAGATAAACAATCCTAAAAACCATTTGGAACCAACAAAGGGCCCACATAAACAAAGCAATACTAAGCAAAAATAAATCTGGAGGCATCACATTACTTGACTTCTAATTATACTACAAGGCTATAGTTAACAAAACAATAAGGTACTGG
Source organism: Cheracebus regulus (assembly GCA_963574635.1). Taxonomy (NCBI): domain Eukaryota; kingdom Metazoa; phylum Chordata; class Mammalia; order Primates; family Pitheciidae; genus Cheracebus; species Cheracebus regulus. The sequence continues at coordinate 45,865 of CAUYQU010018178.1, read as the reverse complement.
TGTAAAAAAGAAATATGGACCAATGGAACAGAACGGAGAACCCAGAAATAAAGCCAAATACAGCCAACTGATCTTTGATAAAGCATACAAAAATATAAAGTTAGGAAAGGACACCCTATTCAGTAAATGGTGCTGGCATAACTGCTAAGCCACATGCAGAAGAATGAAACTGGATGCTCATCTCACACCTTACACAAAAATCAACTCAAGATACATCAAATACTTTAACCTAAGACCTGAAACCATAAAAATTCTAGAAGATAACATCATCAGAAAAACACTCTAGACATTGACCTAGGCAAAGAATTCATGACCAAAAACCCAAAAGCAAAAGAAACAAAAACAAAAATAAATAGATGGGACCTAACTCAACTAAAAAACTTCTTCACAGCAAAAGAAATAATCAGAAGAGTAAACAGACAACCCACAGAGTGGGAGAAAATATTCACAAACTATGTATCTGACAAAAAGACTAATATCTAGAATCTACAAGGAACTCTAACAAATTAGCATGAAAAAACAAATAATCCCACCAAGAAGTGGGCAAAGGACATGAATAGACAATTATTAAAAGAAGATATACAAATGGCCAACAAACATATGAAAAAATGCTCAATGTCACTAATTATCAGAAAAATGCAAATTAAAACCACAATGAGATACCACCTTGCTCTTGAAAGGATGACCATAATTTAAAAATCAAAAAATAATAGATGTTGATGTGGATGTGGTAAAAAGGGAACTCTTTTACACTGCTAGTGGGAATGTAATCTAGTAAGGCTACCATGGAAAACAGTATGAAGATTTCTTAAATAACTAAAAGGAGAACTATCATTTGATCCAGCAATCCCTCTACCGGGTATCTACTCAAAGAAAAAGAAGATATATGAAAAAGACATATGCACATGCATGTTTACAGCAGCACAATTCCCAACTGCAAAAATACAGAATCAAACTAAATGCCCATCGACCAACCAGTGGATAAAAAAAATATGGTATATGTCCACCATGGAATACCACTCCGTCAAAAAAAACAGAACAAAATGATGGTCCTTGTGACAACTTGGATGTAGCTGGAGGCCATTATTCTAAGTGAAGTGACTCAGGAATGAAGAACCAAATATTGTATACTCTCTTTTACTTATAAGAGGGAGTTAAGCTATGAGGATGCAAAGGCATAACAATTACATAATGGACTTTGGGGGCTTGGAGGGAAGAGTGGGAGTGGGATGAAAAATTAAAAACTACATATTGGGTACAGTTAATACTGCTCGGGTGATGGATAAACTGAAATATCAGAAATAACCACTAAAGAACGTATTCATGTAACCAAAAATTACCTCGTCCCCCCAAATTAGTGCCATATATATATATATATATATATATTCAATAAAATGTACATAACATCACTTAGCTTAAAGTGAATTTGTAGAATACTAGATTTCCTATATAAGGCCTATAATCAAAAATATCAACTGAAATAGTTTATAAATTATCAACTGGGGGATAATTGCCTGATTGGGGTTATAGAAATTTTGGCAAAATTAACTACCTCCACCTTGCTCTAGTGTCAATTATGACAATAGGCTCTAACAATATCTGTTAAATTTTCTTTTCTAGTGTTCAGGTCATAGACAGACACATTTTGACTTGAACACTTGAAAAGATAATAAATGCAAGACATTTCCCTTGACACAGCCTCCAAACAGGGAAGCAGTAATTGCAACTATTGACTAAATGGAACTGACAAGAACTTTCAGGTTGGGATTTTCCTTGCTAATTGTATTTTGTGTTCAGATGATGAAATTTTGGAAAATGATGAGGTCAGCATAGGCAAGCCCAAAGTGGTTGAGATTTTTATTATCCTCTTAGAGGCATAAAACGATGTCATCTTAACAATGAAATTTCTATAAAGGTTCAGACTTCTCTTAAGAGTGAAAAAAATCTGTTAATTGCAAACATTAGGATCGCAAGTTGATTGATTATAATTATAGTGCTGCATTTTCTGGAAAAATATTAAATAGAAAATGGTCACCCATCCTACCATTCTATGTTCAGTCCCTGTTATCTTTGAAATGCTTAAAATGCAAGTTGTATGAAAACTCTAAAAAAGAATTCATTGTGCCAGAATTGACAGAGGGCAGCAGAAAACTTACAAGCTGTTCTCTAGCAGATTCAAAAAGTAATTAATTGCAGCTGCTGTTTTGCAGCAAGCTAGGGAAATGTCATCAAATACAGAAAACTCCAGAAAGAGTGACAAGGACTTCCTGTAATTCTCCCAGCCTAAACAGAAATGAGCTGAATGCTTTGTGACTGCTGTAGGTAATGAGACTTTATAAGATTATTATAAATAGGGTGCATAATTAGCACTCTACAGTTCAGTAAGCATTTTGTGTTGTTTTTGTGAATGTGGAGTTGGCCCCCATGGCTTGACAAAACATTCACTCTCCCTAAATCAGGAGAACATTTTGGCTTCAGACACCGATTCCAAATACATAGACTGTTAAGGCAAATTTAAAAAAAGAATCAAGACATTAACTACAGAGAGAGGAACTAATAGTTAGTAAGTAGGTGGCTATCATGTGTCAGCCAGGGGCCATCTGCTCTACAAAGCACACATTACCTGTACTTGGTCATTTAATCTGCATAGGCACTATTGCTTTTCTCTCCTGCAGAGAAGAAGCCGAGGTATGGAGAGGTAAACTTCATCTATATTCACAGATAATAAGTGATATGTAAACATAGGTCTGTCAAATTTAAAATATCTGAGTCTCTGAATTCCATACCCTACCTTCCACAGTTTCTGCAATGTCTGGAAATCTATATTGTAGATTTTTTCCTTTGAGATTCTCTTTGGAAAGATGTTTGCTATGCATTGTAGTGAAAAGTGTTCCAGAAGAGCACATGTATTTACCACAGAGAAACTGATGAAGGCAACCAAGATAAATGAAAAAAATATGTTCAAATTATTAATGGGTGAGAATCAGGTACCATCCATCAATCTGTCGTTTTATTTGCAAAGGTGAACTCCTAAATATTTGGAAGATTTTATTTACTTTTGGTAAGGATTAAAAATAAAGAAGCTAAAATTGAATATGAGTATCTCTGATTTTATAATGATGGGAAGGTATCACTACTTTAGAAGAACATCAGTAAAGACGAAGGGATACATATCTCTTCATGTCTAGACATAAAATGGGATTTAGCCCTCAAATTGTATCATGCTCAAAAACATCTTGAAAACTATGATGTGAACTAGGATCTGTGATGTAGGACTGGGGTAAAGCAAATGCAAGGAAAAAAGAGTCGGCCAGGTTACTGAAGAACACCTTTACTTGTACTAGTTGGGGTAGACTCCAAACTAATACAACAACAAAAACAAAATACAAGACATAATGGCTTAAGGATTATAAAAACTTACTTTTTTCACATAATATTCAAACATAAGAAGTTCAAAGCTTCCAGGGAAGGTATGTCATTCTCAAAATACACTTGATCTCTGGGTCCCAGGCACCTCTCGCTGCCATCATGCCTGCATGCAAGCCAGTGGCAGAGGAGAGTGACAAGGACAAAGACTTGCTCCACATAAGAGCAAGATCAAGAAGTGGCCCATATGCCACAGGGCTCCATCACCTGGCCACAGTGGGGCTAGAAAAGGAGGAGTCTCTAGTTAACTAGCCAGGTACTTAGCTAAGACTTTGGAAGAGTATGAACATTGGTGGGAAACAAGCCATATGTGCCACATCTGCCAAGGGAAGGAAGGAATCTGGGTGGCTGTGCTGAAGGAAACATCTTGGTTAAAAGGCTGAGTTGAGAAATTCCCTCTGTCTCTTCAAATCCCTGCCCTTTATCTGAATACTTCTCCTCTTCACTCTAACTATCTGTGGAGTATTACATGATAGAGAAAAGAAATATAGAGTTGTTATGCACACAAAGATGGAGTTCTGACACTGAAATCATATTAGACATCATTACAGCTTTCTGGGGTTGATAGTCACACACACACCAACAATAAAAACAATAACAAAAGAAAATGAAAAATAAGCAAGTGGGAAATAAAAGACCTACCTATTTTTTACCAGCCAAATACCTTATATTTTTATTATTATTTTTTTTTATAGAGACTCAAATGATCCCCCTGTCTTAGCTTCTGAAAGAGCTCGGATTGCAGGCGTAAGCCACAGCACCAGCCTAAACATCTTTTATACAAACAAGAGTAGCAGTAGGACTTTTCTGGATATACATAATATATCCAGAACATACACATCTGAAGTAAAAAATGTATGTGTGTAGGTGTGTGTGTGTGTGTGTGTGTAATTTCAGAAACAATGAGCCTGTAAGCCAAAGTAGACAGCCTTACTCCTTTCCATTTTTGCAGTTTGTGGAGATGACTCTGAATCTACTTACCCTACAGGTCACATGGACAAGACTGGGAAGTATGTGTCACACATCATCTCCAATCTGAGATGGAACTGCAAGCTCTGCTCTGGGTGTGCCTGCACTTGCAACACAGACATAGAAGAGCAAATGCTGCATTCAGGGATGAAAGCTGGAAGCAAAAACACACTGATTATTGGATGTCTTTTAAATGGCATTCAATACTGAATTCTGACCTATCACTTCAGCCACTCCTTCCTTTGGGGAGGTAGTAAAGAATAGAGAAAGAAAGAAGTTGCAAAGCCATATTTTTTTCCTTCCCTTCAGGTTGAAATGTTAAAAGAAGACTAGAAAATAACACAGTATAGAAGAAAGTACAACAAAACTGAGACAGTCATCCACTAGTTGATTGGTCCTTCTCCACTGAAGTGATAATTCAAAGAGGAATATTTAAAGCCAAAAGACATTAGGATAATGTAAAACAGACAGACCCAGATACGATTCTATATGTGGTAGCATTCTAAAAACAAGACACAAAGATGGAACCATACCTTTCATACCTTCTCTGTTCTGCCACATAGCAAGAAGAAGAGACATTTTAAAACAGCAAACAATATCTGGATGTTAAAGATCTGTGGTCTGGGCATACTGCTTTTCAAGAGGGATGAAGAGCTCTCTGCTGCAAGCCACCATTGTGGTCAGGGTTTTTTTTTTTTTGATATCCTACAGCTCAATAGAGGCTGGTGCTCCAGCCATAAATACATTACTTGACCTGCTGATGTATACTTAACCCTAAGGATTATATCTGGGAACCCCCATGAGACCCTGAGTCTTTCCTTCTATTTGTGTCTCAGTACTGCTGCTGCTGGAGTTGGAGGGAACCTAATGTAGGCTTTTAATGGGAAGGAGCTTCGGTTTATCAACCCAGAAAGCAGATCCTAAATTTATTGTTTATGTAAGTCTCAGTTTTCACATTAATAAAATGAAAATGATAATAAGTATTTAAACCATCAGGTTATTATGAAAATAAATTAACATTATAAATGCCAAGAAGGAACACAATGTATAACGTAATGTGAGAATTTAACACATTTTTGATAAAATTTACCATTCCTTTATGTTAAAAACTCTCAATAAACTGGATATTGAAGGAACATATTCTAAATAATAAGACCTATCTCTGACAAACCCACAGCCAACATCATACTGAATAGGCAAAAGCTGGAAGCATCCTGCTTGAAAATCAGCACTAGACAAAGATGCCTTCTCTCACCACTCCTATTCAATGTCATATTGGAAGTCCTGGTCAGAGCAATCAGGCAAATGAGAGAAATAAAGTGCATCCAAGTAGGAGAAGAGGAAATCAAACTATCCCTTTCTGAAGATGACTTGATTCTATACCTATAAAATCCCATAGTTTTATAGAAATAAAATAAAAAAAATACTTCAGCCCAAAAAATACCTTCAGCTGATAAACAATATCAGCAAAGTTTCAGGACATAAAATCAACGTACAAAAATCACTAGTATTCCTACATACCAATAACAGCTAAGCTGAGAATCAAATCAGAAATGTAATTTCATTCACAATTGTCACAAAAAGAATAAAATACCTAAGTATACAGCTAACCAGGAAGGATAAATATCTCTACAACAAGCATTATAAAACACTGCTGAAAGGAATCAGAGATGACACACAAAAAATGAAAAAGCAACCCATGTTCATGGATAAGAAGAATCAATATCATTAATGTGGCCATACTACCTAATGTAATTTACAGATTCAATGCTATTTCTATCAAACTACCAATGACATTCTTCACCAAACTAGAGAAAACTATTTTAAAATTATATGGAACCAAAAAAGAGCTCAAATAGCCAAAGCAATCCTAAGCAAAAAGGACAAAGCTGGAGGAATCACATTAGCCAACTTCACACTATACTACAGGGCTAAAGTAACCAAAGCAGCATGGTACTGGTACAATAACAGACACGTAGACCAATGTAACAGAATAGAGATCCCAGAATAAGGCCACACACCTACATCTTCAACAAAGCTGACAAAAACAAGCAATGCAGAACGCACTCCCTATTCAGTAAATGACATTGGGATAGCTGGCTAGCCATATGCAGAAGATTGAAGCTGGACCCCTTCCTTACACCACATACAAAAATCAAATCAAGATGGACTAACGACTTAAACGTAAAACCCACAATTACAAAAACCCTAGAAGACAACCTAGGTAATACCATTTTTGACATAGGAACTAGCAAAGATTTCATGATAAAGACACTGAAAACAATTGCAACAAAAGCAAAAATTGACAATGGGATATAATTAAACTTAATCCCTTCTACACAGCAAAAGGAACTATTAGCAGAGTAAAGAGAAAACTGAAGAATGGGAGAAAATATTTGCAAACTATGTATCTGACGAAGGTCTAATATCTAGCACCTATAAGGAACTTAAATTTACAATTTAAAAAAACAATTAAAAAGTGGTCAAAGGACATGAACAGACACTTCTCAAAAGAAAACACACTGCAGCCAACAAACAGATGAAAAAAATTCAGTATCACTGATCATCAGAGAAATGCAAATCAAAACCACAATGAGATACCATCTTACATTGGTCAGAATGGTTACTATTAAACAGTCAAAAAAATAGATGCTGGCTGAATTGTGGAGAAAAGAGAATGCTTGTAACACTGTTGGTAGGAGTGGAAACTAGTTCAACCATTGTGTAAGGCAGTATGGAAATTTCTCAAAGACCTAAAAACAGTAGTACCATTCAAACTGATAATCCCATTACTGGGAATATACCCCAAAGAATATAAATTGTTCTATCATAAAGACACATGCATGGGTATGTTCATTGTAGCACTATCCACAATAGCAATGACAGATAATAAAACTAAATGCCCATCAATAGTAGACCAGATTAAAAAAATGTGATACATATACATCATGGAATACTGCACAGCCATAAAAGGGTACAAGATCATGTCCTTTGCAGGAACATGGATAAAGCTTGAGGTCATTATCCTTAGCAAACTAAGGCAGGAACAGAAAACCAAATACCACGTTATCATTTAAAAGTGGGAGCTAAATTATGAAAACATATGGACAGAAAGATGGAAACCACAGACACTGGGGTCTACCAGAGGTTGGAGGGTAGAAGGAGGGAGAAGATCATGGAAAGTAATTATTGGGTACTAGGGTTAATACCTGGGTGACAAAATAATCTGTATACCAAATCCACATGACACAAGTTGATAAACGTGTACATGTACTCCTCAATCTAAAAGTTTTTTTTAAATAAAGTAGTCAGCACATTATTAAAATTGCTATTATTATTGTTACGGGTTTGATTAGCCATACAGTATGCTCGGTTTGAGGCACAAAACAAGAATTAGCATATGCTTTTACCACAAAAGGTATACAATGTAATAGAAGACAGACATAAAATGAAATTAGAACAACAGACTAATCCTTGTTCAGTAATTGACATCTTTACAGAGTATGTTACCTGTCAGGAGATGTTTATAAAGGAAGTCACACATTTTGCCTAATTTAACTGAATACAAAAAAAAAATTAACAGTTTTGAAATTTCGTTTTAATCTCTAAATCTGTATGCACAAAAAGAGTCTCACCTATAATTTTACCCATCCAGGAAACTGGACACTGACAATTCAGGCTTTTCCCTCAAGTTGCAAAACTTATCTGTTGTTTCATGTCTTTATGTGAAAGTCTATCTCTATTCCCCACCTAGCTCTTGAAGTATGGATGACATTTCTATGTGTGGTGTTTATAAATCTCCAGAAATAATGTACATAAAGCACCTAGCTGGTGTTCCATACACTGAGCACTGAAAGGAACAAAATCAAACTAATAGGTTCTCTGAATGAAAAAGAAATCTTTCCAACTGGAAAGGCTTGATTAGACAAGCTTGTGCTTCAGCAAATGCCCTTCTTGCCTTTCAGTCAAGAGGATAGAGGGTGTTGCTGGGGATTGGGCAAACAGCTTGGTTAGGGGCAATAATACAGGGGTAGAGAATGTGGAAGCTTTCTGTTGGCAGGGTTTAAACCTTTTCCTGTTTAGAAAACAAAAACAAAACCAAAAATATGTAGCTCGCTACCAGAGCTCATTTAATTTTATATAACATGGTCATTGAGGCTGAAGCAAATCTAACTGATTTTCAATGTGAAAATAAAAACTGTTGTTAAAGTTATTTCTTTACATCTTAACAGAACTAACATAAAATCATCTGAATCATCTATTTAGGATGAATCTTCAGCCTAACTGTTGGAAAACGATGTTAACATCATGTGTAGGATTGCTACATATTCTAGGATTTGACATTTTCAGCTATTGAGAATTACCATATCTTGTAAATGGAAAGACCACCACGAAAACCAGAATGCCTTAAATAGAATGATATCTTGTTTCCAAAGTCGATATACCAGAGCAATGAAAAAAAATAATAAAAGCGAGATTATTCCTGGCAAAGTTATCTCAGCATAAACATCATAGCTGCAAGCACTACCAGCTAGTAGTCTTGGGGCAAATATTTAAAGGATTAAAAGAATGCTTGTTGAGTACTGAAAAGAATGTGACTTACATGTGAAGGAATCTTCCTGTTCTAATGAGTATCTGTAAAAAAAACCTCTTGACTACCAGTTTTAATTTGGTGGTAAGATTAATTAAAGAGAAAATCTGTGGAGATAGCACATGAAATAATATGACAATTGCATTGCATTTATACCTGTGTACAATGAATGGGATGGCTTTTTATTATAAAAGTCTGTGTGGCTAAGTAGCCGAGCTGACACATAAATATATGCCGATATATGGAAGAAAGAATGAGGAATGGATAGCATCTTGGTTAGTTTCCAGGAAATTGATACTTTCAATAGCTTGAAATTTCTTGTAATGTTGTCTATACTTAGCACATGTCCAAGTTCTTCCCCAGGTATGGATGCTTTTCTAATTTCTTGTCACTCCAGGAATGACATCCCAAGCCAGATCACCTTTATTGCTCAAAGAAATGCATGTGGAACTTCACATGCATTTCTATTTCCTCTGACATTTATGTTTCCTACAGTGTCCCTTTCTGGCATGTCCTGAAATAGGACATGTTCAGTAATTTCAAATTTGTTGTCTGACAATGTTATCAATAGAGCAGAAACCTTCCTCAAGATCCCCTGAGACCTGTGTGTCATATTCATAAAAGTGGTTATTACTTTAGGTGCTGCTAGACTGTGAGTCTCTCTATATTTATTAATTACATCTCTCAGCTGCACTGGATAGAAAAGAGCTGCTGCTTTATGAGTTTTCTCATTTCCCCAATCCTGCAATGTTTTGGACTCTGAATGGGGCAAAAAAGTAATTCACAAAAGCAACAGTTGTTATTTGTTTCATACAATTAAATTCTTGGAATTGACTCCAGAGGTGATGTTTTGAGGGGAAACAGAGTATATTGGTCATAAAATGTCTTTGCCATTTGTTGAGATTGGAGTTCGATTTGAAGATGAAATCTGATAAACAGAAAGTTGCACTGGTGTTTGGAGACCTAGGTTATTGTCTGAGTACTTGTGCTGACTTTCTGGAAAGCTGACTTTCTGGAAAGCTTTAGCTGAACATATTATGCTTTTCTGTGCTAAAATTTCCTCATGTGCAATTGTCACTAGCTATGTCTACTTTTCTATCAGATGAAAGATTTTTACTTGTAATTACATGCATATAGCAAGGTACTTATATAAAAACTCTAAATTACAGTCATGGCATGCAAACTGTAGAGTCACACAGTGCCCTCTGCTTGGTTTAAGAGTCAGCTGCCACTGCATTGAAACATAATAATTTTTGAATAAGGAACCCAACATTTTTCTTTTGACAGACTCCATAAATTAGATAGCTGGTACTGATTCTATTATTGTGATTATGTTAATTTGTTACTAAGAAAACTATATAGATCTATATAGATACAGATCTCCACACTATTTTTTTTTCAGTGATGTAAGTTAATTTATCCAGTGGTTTTAGAAGGTTTTTTATTAGGTTGGTGCAAAAGTAATTGCATTGCATTTTTTTTTTTTTGCCATTGAAAGTAATGGTAAAACCCGTAAATACTTTCGCACCAACTCTAATAGTTCCTATCCCATAATAGCACTTGATATTAACAGGTTTAATATAACATTAATATGAGTAATTTCTACTTGATTTTATAAGATACATCCATCATTATCTTATGGGAAGACAAGTAAAATCCTTGGGGAGAAATGAATTGATGAACTTTTGAAAAAGTACACCTTAGGCCAAGGTCACATATTCTATACGTCTTTAGTATACTGAAAGTTTTAGGTAAAAACTGCCTTCTATCACCCAAAGTTCCTGACTGAGCACCTGACAGCTGTCAAGTAGAATCCTAGACACAAGTCAGCTCAGCAATACCTAGCAGACTGGTGGCCACTGCTGTGTCTGTCATTTCAAGCTATAATTAATCTGTATTTTTTCTTGAAAATATATTATTGAATATGACCAATAAGTGACATTTACAATATTTGTGGGGGTGAGGAGTATGATTAGCCAGTTTAGTTAATAAGAGACATTTTCAATAGTGCTATGTTCAAGTCCATGTGGATGTATGCTCTGTCTTAATTTCTGCCATGTCACAAGGCATATAGACAATGTTCTCAATAATAAGCCCCCTGTATAATGTTTTGGATATTTGAATGAATTATCCAGCAAGTATGTAAGTAAATACGTTGAAACTGAGAAGACATATTTGTCCGATTCATACCATTCTAAAATCTGTAACTAAGTTGTATACCTGTAAATTGTCTTCCTGGATAGCTTCCTTACACTTTAGCAAAACACTTCGTGCACATAAATAAAAGCAGATAGAAAAGGAAAAGTACATCACTGATTATGAATGAAGTGAAAATGTCCAAGAATAATTGGACCTCTGACTCTACCATTAAAAAGAAGTTTTAAGAGTGATTTCAAAGTCTAAAATATGATTTTTAATTCTTGCCTCCGTGTGTGATTTTAATATATTAACCTCTTCATTGGCAAAGTGTATGGGGTCCTAGGAGATCAAGGATTTCTTCTTAATCACAACCTAGAAACATCTGTCTCAGTGTTGAATAGACAGATTCCAGAATTTTTGTCTTGAAGGACTCATAACCAAGTCTAGGACCCAATATATTCTCTGACAGTGAATTTTTGGGGGTAAAGTTATGGATTATTGATAAATATTCAATAAATTTCCACTTGCTTTTCTTATATTAGACTATTTTTAAAATACCTAATTCTGAACTCTGAAAAAGGTGCATTTATGGATGCAATTTTAACTACAGAAAAAGAAGCTATACCAAAGAGAAGCTATTTAGCTAATGACAGAATGTTAATATAAACTAGTGACATGCATCATGTGAGAAACCATTAAAACTAGATCTATTAAAAAATGGCTTGAAGGAATAATGGAATTCAAATGAAAATATCTTTAATGAAAACATTATAGGAGAAGATCAATATAATTGGTTTTTAAAAATATTTTGAGCATTGATTTTAAAAACATTTTAGGGTATTTATTTACCATGAGGAAAAAAGAGTAATTAGTGATTGATTCTTCAGGCAGAGTAAAATCTATTGTTACAGAGAATATTTTAAAAATCTAATGAAGGAATGAATGTGAGCTGGAGTCCCTTATATTAAGATGATAAATGAATCACGTTTCACGTATTTAATCAAGCAAAATAATGTCAGTGAAGTAAAGGGCATTATTTTGAAACACATGGGCTAATACTGTATGGCCTCAGATTTTCCTGTCAATTCCAGTCTCACAAAGATTTGCAGCCCCTCACTGTGGGGCTCAGGAGAGGGCATGTGGGTCACTATCAGAACCATATAGGAAGAAAAGTTCCTTGGAAGGTAGCCCAATGTCTCATTTTTCTTGTATGAACAGCACATTTAGCAGAAATGAGGAAAGGCAGTGAAGAACTAACAAAGAAAAGGGACTTAATCTATTTCATTTTTCCTTCATAAAATTTTTATTCTACTCCACCTCTTCAAACAAAAAACTGTAATTGTACCAAGGCATAAGTGACATAATGTGAGATATCTATTTAATCAGAGTTCTCTGAGCAGGGAAACTTCAAAATTTCAAATATTTGAAAGTGAGTTCTGTGCTAGAATGTGAAATTTTGGTAGGAAAACAGCCAGCACCTGTGTTTAGTCAATAGGGTTTGGGTGTCTCAGTACCAGTAGGTGTGGAGTCCCTGGGGTTTCTGCTGACCACAATGTGATAAACAAAAGAGCTGTTCCTGAGAGATGTGGGGAACCTTTGATGGATCTCATTATTCTTGGTTTGGATGTGATTTGCTATGTATTTATTTGTTTTCCTGAATCTGAGTCTCACCCTGTTGCCCAGGCTGAAGTGCAATGGCACCATCTTGGCTCACTGCAACCTCTGCCTCCCAGGTCCACATGATTCTGCAGCCTCAACCTCCCAAGTAACTGCGATTACAGGTGCCCACCACCACACCCAGCAACTTTTTGTGTTTTTAGTAGAGACAGAGTTTCTCCATGTTGGCTAGGCTGCTCTTCAACTCCTAATCTCAGGTGATCCACCTGCCTCAGCCTCCCAAAGTGCTGGGATTACAGGCATGAGCCACCACACGGCAGGCTTATTTTTATGATCCCTAAAGAACATGAGCTCTGAGGTCTCTATTAGGGATATATAAACCTGTTTCTCCTCCCAGGTCCATCCTACCTCAACAATAGTGTCTCTAGGGAGTTTAAATTGTTGCTTTGTTCCTCTTTTTACTGCTGGACTTCTTTCAGCTTTAGCTAGAGCCCTTCTGTAGTTAATTTTCAAATCTATCTATTGTATATAGATCATGCTTACCCTTTTAAGGATTTGTAAAAATAAAAAAATAAAAAATAAAAAAAACAGTGATTGATTAAAGATGGTTGCAAATACTTTGCTATTCCTCCAATTTAGGTGTGGAGTCTAATCATGCTCCCCTTGATTCTGGTCTGGCTTACGGACTTACTAACCAGTGGATACTGCAGAAGTAATTTTATGAAGTTCTGAGGGTAGATCATAGTAAGTCTTGCAGCTTCTGCCTGGACCTCTTGGAACATTCCTTTTTGGATCCTTGAGTCTCTACATAAGAAATCTGACCACTAATGTAGAGAGAAATTGAGGAAAGGGCCTGAAACCATGTGGAGAGGGGCAGGTCACACAGGAGTTTACGTTTTCAGCACCCCCAACCAAGAAACTAACCATGTGAGTAGCTATCTTGGACCTTTGGACTTTTGGTCTAAGATAGATGCTGGATCTCTCAGGCTGAAAATAAAAGAAGAAGAAAAGCAATATGGGCAACTCCCTTCACCAAAAGACTGGAAATGCAGTTGCAGTTGAGGACTATGAAGAAAATAGGAGTTCAGGAAACAATGTAACTATAGCAAAACAAGATAATTCAGTAACAGAAAGACAGAATTACACCCTGAGTAGGGAAACTGCAATAGGGGGAGCAGATCTGAAAGCTGATGAATGGAAGTGCTAGTTACTCAGGAATCAAAAGGAAGAGAATTAAAGGAAGCCACAAAAAAGGGGCAATTCTAAAATCAGCATATAAATTCTCAAGTTTTTGACTAGGCTTTTAACTCTACATTAACAAAAACTGGAAGACAGGCATATAAATAATCTTTAAAGAGCTTTCTTAGTAAATGTTCCACACAACTACTGCTTATATTTTACTGACCACCTTGAACAAAAATAAAGCTGGCAATATCTAGTATTCTTTTTATATATATATAAGCTTGTGGTTTATTGTCAGGAAAAAATAAAATAGGATTTGTTTCAATAAAGGGGAATGGAATACTGGAATCAGGTTGCTAACTCGAATTATTTGTCAGAAAACCCATAAATATTGTCTAAGAACAAGAATGCTAAGAATGACATTATGATGGTAATCATGACCTAATCCCTACCCACTTATTTTGTCTTTGAGGAAGACATGAATGATATTCTCTGCACCAATTTATTGAAAAACATTTAATTAAAGGGGCAAGAACATCTTTGGGAAGAAATGTAATGGTTATTATCTGTGCTAAGATGCTAGTGAGAGATGATGAAATTGGAATAGATTCTGGAGATTCTATTGTGATTATAAGAATGATATCCCCATAGGGATCTTTGGCCATGGCTAATTGATTATGAGGTCTCTTAGACTGAAATAATTGGGCAGATTGATAAATTATTTGATATATATTTTTAAATAGGACCAGAACTAGTGGACAGAAACTGATTTTCTATCATTTTCTGTAATAGAAAATCTTCACTCCTTACCCCATTTACTCACTTGAGTCATTTCAGTTTCTTTTTCAAGTACACAACCTTTCTGTTAGTTCTACTTATTTATTTGTCATATTGCCTCTTAAACTTTTGTGTTATTAACTCATATTAATATGTAACTTTTATGAATACTTTTATTTCCAAAATTCATCTGTATTTTTTTTTAAGCAGGAGCCATATTCTGTGCTACTCATTTCCCAAAGTGCCTAGCTCAACAGTGAACATCTGTAACTACTTTCTTGAATTGACTGGACACAACATCTAGACAGGAAATAGCTATTAATTTTTGCCAATGCTACCTTCAATCAGAAATCCTTCCCCTATCTGCTGGACAATGTCTTTGAAAGATAATGATTCCTGTATTTCTCTTAAACATTTAAATAATCTACATTGGACATTTGGACATTTAAACAATCCACTTTCAGGTATTTTATAAATGTAATTCTATTTTTATGTAGTATAAACATCCAAATATATTGAGGCCAGGCAGGTGGCTTATGCCTATTAGCCCAGAAATTTGGGAGGCCAAGTTGGGTAGATCACTTGAGGTCAGGAGTTTGAGGCCAGCCTAGTTAACATGGTGAAACCCTGTCTTTACTAAAAATACAAAAAATTGGCTGGGCATGGTAGCAGGTGCCTGTAATCTCAGCTACTTGGACTGAGGCAGGAGAATCACTTGAACCTGGGAGGCAGAGGTTGCAGTGAGCAGAGATCATGCCACTGCACTCCAGCCCATGTGAAAAAGCAAGACTTCATCTCAAAATAAATAAATAAACAAATAAAAATAAAAAGACAAGAAGAGGTATAAAAGATAATTTGAAAAAATTGGACAAAATATTCCTAAATTAAGAAAAGTCATCAAATCAAACATCCAGAAAATTCATCAAAACTCAAGCAGAATAAATCCAAAGGTAGACACATGAATGCATATCAAATAAAAAATGCTGACAAATGAAGATAAAGAGAAAATTCTGTTTTGCATTTTAAATTTTTTAGAGTTTTATTTTAATTAAATAAGAACAATTATGTCTTTTATAGGATACAATGTAATGTTTCAATACATATATGCATTGTGGAATGATTAAAAATCCTTTCTTTACTTATTTGGAAATATACATTATTATTAACTATTGTTGCCTTACCGTGCAAAAGACACTTGAACCTCTTTCTCCTAACTGTAACTTTGTACCCATTGAGCAATATCTTCCCTTCCACCTCCCTGCTTCCTCCAGCTTCTAGTAACAATAAGTCTATTCTCTACTTTGTCTGTTAGTTTGACTTTTTATGATTCCACCTATAAGTGAGATTATATGGTGATATGGTTTGGCTCTGTGTCCCCACTCAAATCTCATCTCAAATTACAATTACCATAATCTCCGCATATCAAGGGAGGGACCTGGTAGGAGGTAATTGGATCATGGGGATGGTTTCCCCCATGCTGTTCTTGTGAGAGTTCTCAGGAGATCTGGCAGTTTTATAAGTGTTTGACAGTTCCTCTTTCGCATACTCCCTTGCACTTGCCTGCCACCATGTAATATGTGCCTGCTTCCCCTTCTGCCATGATTATAAGTTTTCTGAGACCTCCCCAGCCAGGTGGAACTGTGAGTCAATTAAATATCTTTTTTAAAATAAATTACCCAGGCTTGGGCAGTTCTTTATAGTAATGTGATAATGGACTAATACATATGGTATTTATGTCTCTGTACCTGGCCTCTTTCACTTAACATAATGACCTCTGGATTCATCCATGTTGTTGCAAATGACAAAATTTTCTGTTTTTATTAAAGCTGAATATTATTCCATTGTGTATACATACCACATTTAAAAAATCACACTTTGGGAGGCTGAGGCGGGCGGATCACGAGGTCAAGACATCGAGACCATCCTGGCCAACATGGCAAAACCCCCTCTCTATTAAAAATACAAAAAAAATTAGGAGGCTGAGGCAGGAAAATTGCCTGAACCCGGGAGATGGAGGTTGCAGTGAGCCGAAGTCACGCCACTGCACTCCAGCCTGGCACCTGGTGATGGAGTGAGACTCTGTCTCAAAAAAAAAAAAAACAATTTATCCATTGATATACACTTAGATTGCTTCCACA
This sequence comes from Cheracebus regulus, assembly GCA_963574635.1. Taxonomy (NCBI): domain Eukaryota; kingdom Metazoa; phylum Chordata; class Mammalia; order Primates; family Pitheciidae; genus Cheracebus; species Cheracebus regulus. The sequence goes on along the minus strand of CAUYQU010018178.1, from coordinate 29,026 downwards.
TCTTAGATATGGTGAATAATGCTGCAATATGCATGGGGGTGTAGGTATCTCTTCAGCATACTGATTTCAATTTCTTTGGGCATATATCTAGTACTGGGATTGCTAGATTAAATGGCAATTCTATTTATGGTTTTTTGTGGAATCTTCATACTGTTTTGCAAAATGACTGTACTAACTCACAGTACCACCAAAAGCCTATGAGCATCCCCCCCCCCTTTTTTTCACATCCTTCATTTCTTGATAATAACCAATATAACAAATATGAGGTGATATATCTCATTACTTTTTTAACTGGCATTTATTTGATGATTAGAAATAAGTTTTTTTCACATATCTCTTGGTCATTTGTGTGTCTTCTTTTAATAACAGTCTATTCAAGTCCCTTGCCCTTTATTTAATAGGGTTATTTGTTTTCTTCTTATTGAGAAGTTAGAGTCCCTTGAAGATTGTGGATATTCATTCTTTAACATAAAATTTTCAAATCTTGTCTCTTCATTCTTCTAATTGTTCTCTTTGCTGTACAGCTTTTTTTTTTTTAGTTTGATGCAATCTCATTTGTCTATTTTTTTTTTTGTTGCTTCCTTTGCCCATGCTTTTGAAATCATATTCACAAATATCCTTGGCCAGACCAATGTCATGGTGTTTTTCCCCTAGATTTTTCTTCTAATTATTATATTAGTTGTATTGTATTACCTTTCAAGTCTTATATTTAAGTCTTCAATCCATTATGGTTGATTATTATATAAAAGGGGAGATTTTCATTCTTCTCTATGTTAGTTTTCACAACATCATTTATTAAACATAATGTCCTTTTCCAATTATGTATTCTCAGTTCTTTTATCAAAAATCAATTGATCATATATATTTGGGTTTATTTCTTGGCTCTTTGTCCCATTCCATCGGTCAATGTGTCTGTTTTTATGCCAGTACCATATTATTTTGATTACTATAACTTTGCAATGTATTTTAAAATCCAGTAGTGTAATGCCTCTTGCTTTGTTCTTTTGGACAAGATTGTTTTGGCTATTTTAAGTGTTTTGTAGTCTCATGGGAATGTTAGAATCCTTTTTTTTCTATTCTGCAAAGAACAAAATTGGAATTTTGATAAGGACTTTTATATTTTGCAAAGAACGAAATTGGAATTTTGGTAAGTGCACTGTAGAGCACGCTGGGTATTATGGACATTTTGACAATATTAATTATTCCAATTCATGAATGTAGGATATCTTTCCATTTACTTGTGTCTTCTTCAATTTTTTTTTTTTGTATTATACTTTAAGTTCTGGGGTACATGTACAGATCGTGCAGGACTGTTACATAGGTATACACATGCCATGGTGGTTTACTGCATCCATACCCCCATCATCTACATTAGATATTTCTCCTTATGTTATCCCTCCTCAATCCCCTCATCCCCTCCTATCCCTCCCCTAGTTCTCCTACCCCCCAGCAAGCACTGGTATGTGATGTTCCCCTCCCTGGGTCCATGGGTTCTCATTGTTCAACAACCATTTATAAGTGAGAACATAGAGAATTTGGTTTTCTGTTCTTGTGTCAGTTTGCTGAGAATGTTCATGTCCTTTGCAGCTTCATTCATGTCCCTGCAAAGGACATGAACACATATTTCTTTTCCCTGGTTAAATTTATTTCTATGTATTTTATTATTGATACTATTGTAAATGAGATTATTTTCTTAATTTCTTTTTCAGATAGGCTGTTGTTAATGTATAGAAATGTTAGTAATTTTTGTAGTTGATTTTGTATCTTGCAACTTTAAAATTGTTGATCAGTTTTGATGTTTTTCTTGGTGGAGTCTTTAAAATTTTCTATGTATAAGATCATCACATCAGCAAACAGAAACAACTTTACTTCCTTCCTGTTTACATGACTGCTATGTATTTCTCTTGTCTAACTGTTCTGACTAGGACTTCCAGTACTACGTTGAACAGAAGTAGTGTAAGTGAGCATCTCTGTCTTCTTCTTTATCTTAGAGGAAATGTCTTCAACTTTTCACTGTTGAGCATGATGTTAGCTATAGGCTTATCATTTGTGGTTTTTATTCAATTGTGATATATTATTTCTATACTGAATTTGTTTTTCCATTAAAGGATATTAATTTTATAAAATACTTCTTCTGCACTTATTGATGATCATATGGTTTTTGACCTTCATTCAGTTAATGTGGTAAATCACATTTGAATTGTATATGTTGAACCAAACCTGCTTCCCAGGGTAAATTTCACTTGATGATCGTGAATGATTCTTTCTTAAAATTTCTCAGCTTTAACAAAATTTATGACTGACGCATAACAATTTTACATATTTATGGGGTTCTTTTAATGTACTTTTGAACATGGTTTGCTAGTATTTTGTTGAGAATGTTGGCATCTATTTTCATGAGGGATATCAGCCTATAGTTTTCTTTTCTTGTAATGTCTGTCTAGCTTTGGTAGCAGCGTGATACTGGCCTTGAAAATGAGTTTGAAAGTATTCCCTCCTCTTCTATTTTTTAGAAGAGTCTGATAAGAATTGGTATTCGTTTTCCTTTAAATATTTGATAGAATTCAGTCATGAAGTCACCTAGTCCTGGTCTTTTCTTTGATAGGAGACTTTAAATTACTGATTTAATGTCCTGATTTGTTATTGGCATGCTTAGATTTCCAATTTCTTCTTGGTTCAGACTGGTAGCTTATATGTTTCTAGGAATTTATTTATTTTTTCTAGGCTGTCCAATATGTTGGTGTATAATGGTTCATAGTTGTCTTTTATGATTATTTGTATTTCTGGGTTATCGTTTGTAATGTCTGTTTCATATTTTATTTTATTTGAGCCTGCTTTTTCTTACTCTAACTAAAGATTAGTCAATTTTTTTTTTCAGCTTTACAAGATACACTTGATATTTTCTATTTTCTTTGAGGAAGTCTTTTTTTTTCCTGCTCACATCTTTGCTTTTTCCTTCCTTATGCCAACCTTTGGCTCAATTTGTTCTTCTAGTTTCTTGAGGTATAATATGAGATTATTAGAGACCTTTTTTAATGTAAGTGTTTACTGCTATAAGCGTCACTCTAGATATACTTTTATTACAAGCCGTAAGTTTTGGAATTTTTTGTGTCATTTTAATTTGTCGCAAGTTATTTTTTAAATTTTCCTAATTTCTTCTTTGACCAAATCATTGTTCAGGAGCTAGCTGTTTAATTTCCACATATTTGTTATTTTTCCATGATTCCTTCTGTTATTGGTTTCTAGCTTGTATTAAGAAAAATAACTAGAAAACTAAGAGAAACCAATAACATTGTGTTTGAAAAAGATATCTGATATGATTTCAGTCTTCGTATAGTTGATAAGACTTATTTTGTGGCCTAACAAATAATTTATCCTAGAGAAGTTTTGGGTGCACTTGAGAAGAATGTGCATTCTGTTGCTGTTGAGCGTAATAATCCTTACATGTCTGATATGCCCATTTGTTCTAAAGCATAGTTCAAGCCGAATTGTTTTTTTCTTTTTCTTTTTTTTGAGATGGTTTTGTCACCCAGGCTGGAATGCAAATGGCGTGATCATGGCTCTCTACAAACTCTGCAACCCAGGTTCAAGCAACTCCCTTGCCTCAGCCTCCCAATTAGCTAGGATTACAGATGGCAGCCACCACACTCAGCTTATTTTTGTATTTGTAGTAGAGACAGGTTTCACCATGTTGGCAAGGCTGGTCTCAAACTCCTGGTCTCAAGTGACCTGTCCAGCTTGGCCTCCCAAAGTGTTGGAACTACAGGCATGACCAACACACCTGGCCTAAGCCCAGTGCTTTCTTAGTGATTTTCTATCTGGATAATGTGCCCAGTGTTGAAAGTGGGTATTGAAATTTCCTATTATTGTTGTACTGCATTGCATTCTGTGCCTCCCTGCAGATCTCTTAATTTTAAAAATATATTTAGGTGCTCAAATTTTGGGTGCACATATATATTTACAACTATTATGTACTAAAGAGAAAATTTTAAACATAACCAGAAGAAAATACAAAAATAGATACATTATAAGAAGAAGTCAAAGATCAAACTAGCAATTAGCTTATCCTCAGAAATAATAAGAAGCAGAAAGCAAAAGAGTTATAGATTTAAAATACATTATTTAGAAAAAATATCTATCAACTTAGAATTTTATGTCTAGTGAAAATGTATTTCAAAAGCTAAGGTGAAATAAGGATATTTTAAGATAAATAAAAGCCAAGATAATTTGTTATTAGATCAATAACAAAAAATGTTAAAGCGTTTTTGGCAAAATAAATTATAAATTAATGAAGAGTCCGTGGGTAGAAATGTAGAATACTGGAAATGGTCATTGGTAATGGTTGAAGATGAGACATAAACTTTTGTTTTTAAATATTTTTAAATCTATTGACTGTACTATATCTATGTTTACATATTATTTATTTATAACATATATTTATATATCTATACCTAGATATATAATATAGTTATACAAATTTATATATCTTTATATATATTTTAGATACAGATATATAGACTACATGTTCTATATATTTTGTGGGATTCAAAACATGTAGAATTATGACATAAGAATAGCACAAGGGATGGGAGAGAAACTGAATTGTAATATTACAAGATTCTAACATTAAGTATATATATTCTATAATAACAATTTAAAATCAAAATGATAAAGAAAAAACATTTTAACCATTATAGTTACCATATATTAAAAACAAAACATCACATACCAAAGAGTATCTAAAGAAAGCTAATTGTGGGAAGGAAACAGAATAGCAAAAATTCTTCAAAAAAAGGAAATGAAGCATAAAAGAGAGAAATATGTAAAACAAATAAAAATAAATAGCCAGGGGCAGATTTAAACTCAACCACATAAATCATTACATTAAACGTAAGTATACTAAAATGGTAATTAAAAGGCAGAGATTGTTGCCATAATGAATAAAACTAGAAAAACCCAAGTATATTCTATTTACAAGATACATTAACGGCAAAGACACACAAAATGCATTTTGCTTCAGGCCATTTAGAATAACAGAGGTTGGATATACTCTGTGACCTCAAAATAACTAGAGAACTAAGAGAAATGTACAATACAACAGTTTTTAGGCACCAGACAACAGGCAAAGCAGGACTGTGTCTAGATTTGAACTTCTAATGGAAAGCTACACAACATATTAGTGATCCTAATCAGGGTAACACAGTAAAAAAAAAGAACTAAACTTATTTAAGATTGGAATGGAAGAAGTTAAAACTGCCTTTATTTGACAATAGCATTACTGTTTATTTAGAAAATCCGAAGAAATCCACAAAGAAGATACTAAAATCTATAAGTGACATTAGGATTTTTGAATATAAAGTAAATACATATGAAAACTTGATTAGACATAAAGGAGGAGCAAGATGGGCAAATTTAATCTTCCAGTGATTGTCCCTCCTGCAGGAACAACAGAACACCATCCACATGTGAGAGCACCTTCTTATGAATGAAAAAATTAAATAAGCAATCATGGCACCAATTTTAAAACAACAACAAGAAAAAATGCAGAAAAGGTAGAAAGAAAAGTCTTCCATTGCTTACATCATCCTTTCTCTAGCCCTAGGCAGTGAAGCATCTAGAGAGAATCCGTGTGATTTGGAGGAGAGTGAAATGAATGTGGGACTTTGCAATGTACTTCATTGCTTCCTTGTTACACTGGAACATAACAGAAGGCAGAATTCTGCTGATGCCCACAGAAGGAGCATTTAAATCAACCCTGGGCCGGAGAGGAATCCTCTACCTTAGCAGGAAGAAACTGGGTCCTAGACAGCATCATTACCAGTTGACTAAGTTATCCAGGGATCCTGAGTAAATGTGAGTGGCAGTCAGGGCCACAATTATTGCAGTCTTTGAGCAATCCCTGGTGTTGCACTGGTCTTAAAGGCAATGAACTTGGGGGGCCGCCCAGTGTGACATATCTGTGGTGGCAATGGGATTGCCTGTATCATCCCTCCCCCAGTTCCAGGCAATGCAGCTCTGGGAGAGACTCCTTAGGCTTTGGGGAAGAAGAAGGAATAGTATAGAGATCTTTGTCTTGCAACTTGGGTATTAGCTCAGCCACAGTAAAATAAAGCACTGGACAGATTCCTTAAGCACTTAACTCTAGGTCTTTGCTTCTGGATGGCCTTTCTAGACCCATCCTGGGCAAGAAAGGAATCCACTGTTCTGATGGCCTGAGGCCAGTTCTGGCAAGATTTTCCACCCACTGACTAAAGTGGCCTTGGGCCTTAAATAAACATCAGCAGGAGCCAGACAGTAGTGGCCCAGGGACTTGGTTAAGCCCAGTACTGTGGTAGTCTGAAAGGCCATTGGCCTTAATTATGACCCAGTGCAGTGCCAGCAGTGGTGACCACAGGAATGCTCACATCATCCCTTCCCCAACTCTAGGCAGTCCAGTGCGGGCAGAAACACCTGACTGGGGAAAAGAGAGGGAAGAGAGCAAGGTAACCCAAGTAATTCTCTTGTTATTTGCTCCAAATCCACAGATATACAAGACTGTGTATACCAGACTCTGGATATCAAGAGTTGCAGTGTTTTGAGTTTCTGGTACCCTCTAGGGCTAAAAAAAGCTGCAGTAACCACAGCCTCTGGTCACAACACTCAAACCTCTGAATTCTTGTAAAGGCCTCTCAAAAAGGATGCACACGAACAAGCCAGACAGCATAAATTGGAATAAATACACAAGTCTCTAATGCCCAGACATTGACAAATGTCCGAAAACATCAAGAAAATCTACAAAAACATGACCTCACCAAATGGACATCAGTGACCAGTCCTGGAGTGATGGATATATATAAACTCTCTGACAGGGAATTCAAAAGAGCTGCCTGGAGGAAGCTCATCAAACTTCAAAATAAAACAAAGAAGAAATTAAGAATTGTATCAGAGAAATTTAGCAAAGATTGAAATAATAAAAAGAAAGCAAGCAGAAATTCTGCCCCTGAAAAATTAAGTTGACAAAATGAAAAATGCATCAGAGTCTCTCACCAGTGGACTTGATTAAGTAGAAGAAATAATTAGTTGGCTCAAAGATAGGATATAAGAAAATATATAGTCATAGGAGAAGAAAGAAAGGCCAATAAAAAACATGCCTAAAACATCCAGTAATTCATCTCAAAAAGGCAAATCTAATAGTCATTGGCCTTAAAAAGGATGTAGAGAGAGATTGGGGTAGAAAGTTTATTCAAAGAAAATAACAGGAACTTTCTAAACCTAAAGAAAGATACGAAGGTTCAACACAAATAATGTACCTCAAAGTATATAATAATAACACTCTCAAAGGTCAAATATATTTTTTAAAAATGATTCTAAAAGCAACAAGAAAAAAAAATAGCATACGAAGGAGCTCCAGTATTTCTGACAGCAGACTTTTCAACAAGAACCTTATGGGCCAGAAGGGAGTTGGATGACATATTCAAAGTGCTGAAGTAAAACAATTTCCAACTTGGAATATTATATTCAGCAAAATTATCTTTCAAATATGGAGGCAAAATAAAGACTTTCCCAAACAAAAGCTGAGAGATTTTGTTAACACCAGATCTGTGTCATAAGAAGATAATTTGTCAATCTGAAAGAAAAGGATGTTAATAATCAATAAGAAATCATCTGAGGATAAAAAACTCACTGAAAACAGTTAGTACACAGATAAATACAGAATACTCTAATACTGTAATCACAGTATGTAAACCACTCATATCTTGGGTAGGAAGACTAAGAGACAAACATATCAAAACTAATACCCACAAAAAACTTTAAGGTGATAGACAATATAAAAAGATAAGGGCAACAAGAAGTCAAAATGTGGAGCGGGGTTGAATGAAAGTGTGGTTTTTTATTTTTCTCTTTGCTTGTTTTTTTCTTTGTAATAAGAATTACGTTATCGTCAGTTTAAAATGACTGATTATAAGATGTTATTTGTAAAGACATATGGTAACCACAAATAAAAGCTCTAACAATTACACAAAAATTAAAAAACAACAAACGAAAATATACAGAGAAAAGCAATTTTTTACACAAAGAAAGGAAGAAGGAAAGAGAGGACCAAAAACCAACCAGAAACCAAATAACAGAACACAATAGTGAGCCCTTACATCTCAATAATAATATTCAAAAGACTCAACTGTAGGTGGCCTACAAGAAACATCCACCTATGAAGACAAACAGACTACAACTGAAAGAATGGAACAATGTATTACATGCAAATGGAAACCAACAAAAGAGGAGGAGTAGCTATATTTATATTAGATAAAAAACTTTTCAAAACAAATATGATAAAAAGAGACAAAGAAGGTCATTATATAACAATAAAAGAGTCAATGCAGGAAGAGGATATTACAATTCTAAGTATATATGGATCCAATGCTGGAGCACTTAGAATACTGAGCAAATATTATCAAAGCTAAAGAGAGAGACAGATCCCACTACAATAATAATTGGGTATTTCACCATCCAACTTTCAGCATTGCACAGATCATCTAGACACAAAATCAGCAAACTTTTAAATTATTCTGCACTATAAGCCAAATGTACCTAATAGACATTTATAGAACATTACATCCAATGACTACAGAATACCTATTCTTCTTCTCAGCATATGGGACGTCCTCAGGGATAGACTGTAAGGTACGCCACAAAATACATCTCAAAAAATTTAAAAAAAAGAAAAAGAAAAAATATCAATATCGTTTCTGATCACAAACAAATAAAGCTACGAAGCACTAACAAGAGGAACCTTGGAAACTGTTCACACACATAGAGACTAATATGCTCCTGAATTACCACTGGGATATTGAAGAAATAAAGAATGAAATTTAAAATTTTATTGAAACAAATGAAAATGGAAATACAATATCCCAAAATCTATGAAATGCAGCAAAAGCAGTACTGAGAAAGTAGTTTATAACAACAAACACCTACATCAAAAAAGTAGAAAAACTTCAAATAACCTAATGATGAATCTTAAAGAGCTAGCAAAACAAACTCAAAGTTAATAGTAAAAAAGTGAAGATCAAAGCAGAAATAAAATCAAGACCAAAAACTAATTATAAAAGACCAACAAAAAAGAAAAGTGGAGTTTTTGAAAAGAATAACAAAATGGACAAGTCTTTAACCAGACTAAGAAAACAAGAGAGAAAACTAAATAAAATCAGAGACAAAATAGAAAATAAGAAACGAAAATTGATATACAGCTGATACCACATAAATAAATGAATCTTTACCCTTCCTCTCTCTACATGACCTGAAATTGACTTGAAATGTATTATAAACACGTTTAGAAACTGTGAAATAAACATTTAGAATAAATTGTTGAAGAAAGAATAACATTTGTTAGATAAGGCACCAAAAGCTTGAAGCATAAAGAATTGGACTTCAAAACTAAAAGAAAAGTGATCTTCAAAAACATCATTCAGAAAATAAAATAATAATACACAACCTTGGCAGAATATGTTCAAAACACATGTCTGATAAGCTTCTATATCTCAAAAAAAATGGCCTCTGAAAATTGGAAAAACTTTGGAACAGAAATATCACAGTTACACAAATGGCTAATATTCACATTAGTAAGTGCTCAACCTCATTGGTTATCAGAAAAACGTAAATCACAAGCACAATGAGCTATCACTATATCCTCATTAGAAAACCTAAAATTAAATATATATTCTTAAAAGGCATTTTTTAAAATTAAGAAGAATATATACATATATATATATATCTCGATATGTGTTTACATCCTGAAATCTATATAGAAATTTAAACAACCAAGAATAACTAAGCCAAATCTTGAATATATATATATTATGTCAAGTATTGGTGATAATGTAGTATAACACAGACTCTCATCTACAACTTGTAATGCAAAATGGTACAAAATGGTACTGCCATATAGGAAAATAGGTTGTCATTTTCATATACAGATGAACATAAATTTATGATATGACCCAGCCACTTACCTTTTAGTATTTACTTGAGTTTGGAAAGCTGATATGCATATAAAAATATGGACAAGGATATTAATGTAACTTTATTCCTAAAACCCAATACCTGGACACAATGTCAGTCAACAGGTGAATGGATAAACACATTGTGATAAGGACATTTAGTGAGATACAATTCTCAGAAAATAGGAAGAGTTACGGATACATTCAATAGCATGAATTAATCTCAACAATGCTAAACAAAAGATGTCAGACACAACTAAATGATTACTAATTACATTTACATAAAACTCTTAAGAAGCCAAATCTAACCTATGGTGACAAAAAAGCAAATCAGTCTTTACCCTGGATGTAAGATTAGGGTTAGGGATTAACTGGGAAAGGGCACAAGATAACAGCTATCTTAGTGGTTATATGAGTGTATATTTTTGTCAAAACACGTCAAACTGCATCCTTAGAATTGGTGTATTTTTTCTACGCCAATTAGAGTTCAATCACATTGTGGGTTTTTTAATTACAAAGAAAAACTAAATAACTAGAATTAAATTTAAAATATTCATAAAACTATACAAAAAAGCTGTGCATTCATTGCAGTGAATTAAGAAAAATAAATAAATATAGCAAGCTCACATTTTGTAAATCTCAGTGTTATAAAAATAAACAATTCTCTACAAACTAAAGAATAGATTTAATTCATTCACAATGAAAATCCTAAGAGAGATTTGTTTATTGTGTTTCAGAGTCATCCTGAAATTTATGTAGAAATTTAAACAACTAAGAATAACTAAGCCAAATCTTGAAGAAAGAAAACAAAGCTAGAACATCAGCTATTCAGACTTATTATGCAGCTATTCCAATTAAAACAGTCTATTCTAACTTAAAAGTAGACTGATAGACTTGATCCATAAATACTGTAATCTGATTCATCTCAAAACTAACATTAATGAGTACAGAATTTTCTGATTAATAAATGGTTTGGGGATTATTGTATACTCATATGTAAAAAAAAAAAAGTAAATCTTGATCTCCTTTCACAGAATACACAAATTTATTTGTAGGTGAATTGCAGATACAAACATAAAAGATAAAACAAAGGAAAAATTAGAACATCTTTATGGTCTTAAAACAGGTAAAAATAAACTCTAGTCTAATCTAAAAGAAAAACATGACAAACGGGACCATATTAAAATTAAAATCTTTTCTTCTTCAAAACACAACCCTAAAGGAGTAAAAATATAAAATACAGAATGTTAGAAGATATTTATAATACACCCAATAAGAAATGCATACCCAGAATATGCAAAAAAAAAACCCTGTAAAAATAAGGGCAATATGAACAATTAATTTAAAAATTGATAAGAAATCTTAAGATGTACTTCTCATAAAAGTATATCTCAACTGACAATGAACATATTAAAGAATGGTAATGCTTAACATTATATACCACCACAATGCCTCAGGAGAAAAAGTCAGAAATAACAAAGCTTGCCACAGAGGTGGAAAACTAGAACTCCTGTAACACTGGTAGTGGGAATGTAAGTGGGTACAAACAACTTATTTGGAAACTGCGTGGCAGTGTCTACTAAAGCTGAAAGATTAAACCCTGTGTCCCAGCATTTTACTTTTAGGTATATACTCAACAAAAATGTATTCATATTTCACCAAAAATTTTTATCAAAATTGTCCTACTATCACTATTCAAAATAGCTCAAAACTCATCTTTATTTTAATAGACAAATATTAAGGTATTCACACAATAGAAAACTGTAAACATAGTGAGGAAGAGCCAATAAAATCAGAAGAATTTATACTGTGTTATTACATTGATATTAAATTAAATCATCCAAATATAAAATGTAGTGTTAGACGTCAGTATAGTGGTTATACTTGGGTGTTGAGTGAAAACTGGAAGACAGCTGGAGAGGAGCTCTAGGGGCTAGGAATAATCTTAAACTGGATGGTGTGTATGGGTATGTCTATTCGGGTATGTTCAGTTGGAAAAATTCATCAATACATAAAAGCATGATTTGTATACTGTCCTATATATATGAGATACTTTGATTACAAGTTTAGAAAAATAAAAATTTAGGGGAAAACTGCATTTCTAACAAAATCAAAATTCATTGTTCTCAGCTTTGGCAACTCAGCTCAAATTCTGAAATAATAGAAAATGTTCTTGCTATGCAAGCTATAAATATACTTAGAATTCCCAATCCTGTATTCTTTTATGCAGAAAGGCAACAGATCCTGGCATAGCACCATGTTAGAATTTATATTTAAAGTTAGAACAAGTCATTACAATATTTTCCATAAAACTACTTTGAATGTTCAGGCTCTGAGAATAATTGAAAAAGCATGTTATTTACCAACTCATGTGAGGAAATAAGGAAGCTAAGTAAAATGAAGTGTTCTGTAACCAATACTTCAGTTCCATTAAGATTTAATAGGATCTGGGCGAGAAAAAGGATACTAGCACTTTGAGCAAGAGACCAACCATGTTGGAAGAGGTGATTTCTTTTGAGGCTTCTCTTGTTGACTTATAGATGACTGTCTTTTCTCTGTGTCTTCACATGGTCTTCTTCTGTATATGTCTGTGTCCCAGTGCTTACTGCCTCTTATTAGGAGAGCAGTCATACTGGACTAGGGCTTACACTGATAACTTCCTTTGACTTGATTATTTTCTTTAAGTCGGAATCTCCACATATAGTCACATTTTTAGGTACCAGGGTTTAACTTCAACATATTAATTTTGTGGGGACACAATTCAGCCCATAACACCAACCAATTTGAAAACTGTTCAAGGTACTCTTCTTTTCATACCCAAGAACTATTTAAAAAGGACCTTCCACAGTCACGTTAACAGCACTCAATTTTCCTAGGTACCAATTGTTTCTAGGCTTTTTGGTTCTTTCTAAGACCTAGGATTTGAATAATCTAGGACAACCATCATGTTACTTCCCTTTCCACTCTAGTTATGGACAAGTGATATAGTCCTGGCCTATGAGATAAACAGGAAGTGCATACAGGGACCTTCTTAGAAAGGTTTTAGGTTGTTAAATGGAGACAGAATGCAAGAATTAGTCTAATTTATGACTGTAGATTCTGATGCATGAGGATTTAAAGATTGGAGTTAAGGAGATATCTTGCCACTTTGAAGATAATGTTTCGTACACTCTAAGAAAGCTTAGGGAAGAATGGGGAAACGCCAAGGAAATCTTAGTGAAAAAGCTGATGTGTAACTGTGACAATAGTGAGTTGTTGAATTAACCTTGTAATTGTCTTGGCCTGACTTCTTGCTGAAAAAATGAATATATTCTTCTCTGTGAAACTAATTTGAGTTGGATGATCTATTTCTTGAAAGACATCTTAATTGATAAAAGGATAATATAATCTGTACTTTCAGAGTATTTCCATTGCTCATTTCATAATTACTCTGTGGGAAATGGAAGAAGAAATTGTTTCTTTTCTTTTTACAAAGCTGCTGAGAAAGCCCAGACGCTTTACTACAGATGGAAATAAGACAACACACCTACATTGTTTTCCAGCAGTATAATTTTACATGAAATAAACAGTTCATACTTAGGGAAATAAATTTGTCTAAAAAGTGCTTATAGTTGTTCAGTTATGTTATCTTTGTCGCAGCCTACCTCTGGAAAGCTTTGGTTATTAATTTTAGACTTGTCGGCATTGACAAGATCACTTAGGAAAGTTCCTAATGCCTTGTCTTGTCCAATGTTGTGAAACCAATAAAAATCTCCTAGATTTTCATTCTTTATGCTAATGTCAACACATTTCATTCCAACAGACACCTCTGCCAAGAGGTTAACTTTCAGCTTTCTCTTTCAGGTCTCTCATGCATATAATTTATGTGAAATCACCTTCCACATTAAGTGATAAATAAAAGTCACTTTATACTTCGAGAACTGTCCCTAACAACTTTATTTTAAGATCCACAGAAGGCCTATCATGAATGCCATGAAATTCTGGATTCTGTCTGGCTAGGTATAGGGTTCTCCTTCTTCACTGCTTATTACTTCCAATTTATGTCCAGTGCTTTGCTCGTATTCAATTTCATACTGAAAGTTAGCATCAAGGCAAGTATTTGAAAGCTTATTTGGCTTCAACCTATATTCAATCTGATATAGATTGATGAGATGATATTTTGTTTCCTGAGGACTATGAATGTTCTTCTAGTCACTCAATCTAACAATTACTGGATTGGTTTTTGGAATAAAGGTAGATAGGTTTCAATGAAAGGAGGCTACTCTTTCATCAAACTTTAAATATGGTAGCTGGTACTATATACTACACTTCTACTTGTGAAATTGTTTCTAAAAATGTGAAGAAAAATGGCATCTAAATAAATCCATGTAAAAGTTGTCAGGTGGTTTGTTCTCAGTCATTGATCTTCAACAGATTGAGGATTATTGATGTCAGATGAGACTGCTAGTTAAAATCACAATTGCCAATGCCCATTTCAACAATCTCTCAGTTATCTTCTGCATCTATTTTGCTTCCTATGAACTTTGGCACTGATACATTAATTTGATTAGGTGGCACATCCAAGCCAAGTTTTTACTAGATTAATGATTAACCATGTAAACTGTAATAACTTTATTATTTTAGCATGTGTTTCTGGAACAGACTTTGAGACTGAGAATCAGGTAAAGAGTTTGGGGGAAATTCTCACAAGGTATATACCTATATGAAAGCTAGAATGGAGAGAAACTGACCTGCAATAAAGTTGCACCTAAGACCTCAATAGAGCCTACAGATGGACGGAAATGGCATTCTAGAACTGCAATAGCATTATGGAGTTGTCCTAAATAGAAGGGCTGGGGACTCACGCTTCATTCACAAACCAATTATTGGCTGCCAGACACTCCAGGAGGGAAAGAATATAATCTCAGGACAACTACTTTGTTGTTGTTGAGGGTAATTCCCAGCGAGTCAAGCAGCAACTATTCACAGTAGCTGGGAGATGAGCGCTTCACTCCGGAAAGAAAATATGAACAGAACACAGCTCTTATGGACAGCTTCTTAAGGTAATTCTATCTGAGACCAGCTACTCCAGGATTTGTCTTATTCTTATTCCCTGGGTTAATGGGAAGTACTATAGCCCTACTACTAAAAGTGGTCTGGGGGTGACAACTTATGATATAATTTATTTTTGTACTCTACAATTCTTTTTAGATTCTCCTCACACTTACCTCGCACCTCTCCTGGTGTAAATGGCTTGTCCTTGTGTGTGCACACAGATTCTTACCCTTCAGGGATATGGGCCATAGGTTACAATGTCCTTATTAGGCCATGGCTACTTCACTTACTCATCTATATTAAATCCAAGCACAAAAGCACCAAAAGGTACCCTAGTGTATCACCTGTGTATCAAACACACTCTTACCAACTTCTGAAGATCAGGGGCAATTACCCCTGCCAACATGATGATTTCTTGTCTTGTCTTCTGGTCTTTGGTACAAATGACTCAGTGGTAGTCACAGCTTAAATTTCAATGGGACTTTTACTAAATTCTCTAGTGGCCATAATCACCATCTAATGCCAGGTTCTCTCTATAGATGTACAAAGCCAAAAATGTTACATGGCCAAAAAGCACATGTTTCTCAGGCAGATCAATAGTGTGACATTAAGCAGGGTTATTTCTACTTTTACTTATTGATTCCTAGACCCATGCCTTCTGCCTATTAAGGAAACAACACCTAATTTGTGAATATTGACACCTTATGGAGGATTTTATGCATTCAGGGTGCCATTTCTGAACTGATGCTTGAGTACTATTTTTAAGAGGTTATTTCAGTGACCTCTCAGGCTGGTAGCTTGTGCTTGGTTGCAGTGTGCAGGAGCTTCACTATAGATCTCATGATCCTTTGGTCACTTACAGATTTTCTTTGCTATTAATTAGGCCCCTTGATCTGAGATGACACTGTGAGGAATCTCGTGTATGTGTATCAGATACTCTGTAAGCCCTTGGAAGTTGTGCTGGCCAAGGTCCAGAAGGCTGAAAAGGCAAACCTCTATCTCGAATCCAACCAATCCCAGTGAAGAGAAATGAAACTCTGTCTGTTAGGGGAGGAAGGTTCCTAATCTAGTCAACTTGTCATAAAATTGCTGGTTGATCTCCTCAAGTAATTGTGCCATATTTGTGATGTGGGTTGGTCTTTCATGGGCAGTTCGAGGCATTCAGCCATGGCAGTAGCCAGATTAGTCCTGATGAGTGAAAGCCTATGCTATTAGGCCCATACACAGGCTTCATCCTGCCACCATCCATGAGCCCATCATGCCAGGAATGGGGTGGCCATTGATAAAGGCTAGCTGAAGTCAACTAATCAAGTCATTCTGTCTTCTAAGTAGTTTTATGACTCTTGTGGTGGACGCAGTCTGATGGGAGTTAACATATGATACAAAGATCCTCACATATTGTACCAACACCCATTTGTCCATATACAGGATTCTTCCCCACACCTCCCTGACCTCAGTCTTTTAACATGTCTCTTTTAAGATCTACAACCAACCAGCCAAGCCATTTGCCATTGGCCATGAGACTGTACACATTCTTATTTTGTGCTATTTCTTTATCCACACAAAATGGCTGACCAGGTGCACTGCAAAGAGAACTGCCAATTGCGAGGATTTTACTCTCACTGCTCTCTTTCAGAAACATACCTGAGTAACGTTTAGTATAGCTGCCTTTAATTTTTGATTCACACTAATATATCAAGTCCATCTGTCTGGAAACTAGGTCTGTCCTTCTTCCTTCTCTGTTAGCTGATGACTAAGCCCCTATGTAACACCATACAGATATGAGCTGAGGGGGAAGCACCCATGAAACAGTAGTGTAAGGACACATGGGATCAGATCATCTGCTTGTACAGTTTACTTATGTCTTCCAGCACTGCTTAAACCCACTCACAAACATATCACCTCTAACTGAAGATAGATTGCTGCTGTGCTCCCCTAACCTATGACTCAGAGGGTTTCACATAACTGACTAAAGTTGAGCAGTTAATATTTTCTTGTCAGAGGCTCCATCTTGAGAGGCATTTAGTAGCATATTAGAACAATTAACTTTTCTCTGCAGATGATACACCCTTCCTACAGAACATCAAGGATTTATATTGCAGTTCTCCTGTTGAAGCTTGCCATTAACTCTATATTGCATCTTTTTCCATCACAGACATGTTTAGTATCATAAGGTCTGTCAAACTGTATGGCCCAATTTTCAGAAATACATGTACTGCGGTCTGAATTTTTACAAAGTTAGCCACTTCTGTGGCCATCTAATAACTGAGTCAGAGCAAGATTCTTTTGTGCAGAAGTAAGAAGTTGGACAGATCTCCACAGGATTCATTTCAACTAGATCCCCTGACACAATGGTGTCTTGGCAGCATTTGTATCAATATTACGCAAGACTTAAAAAATGCCTTATGTTTTAATATTACATTATAAAATCTTTGTAAAGTTAAAAGCATCTGTGAATAAGAATAAAAAAAATACTTCAAATGCAGATGTGGAATGGCCATATAAATTACTTGTTTTGGTAAGGAACTCACTAACACTTAACAAACTCATGGGACGGTCCATTTAACATAATAAATTTATCAAATGTGGTGACAGTGTCAGAGAGACACTCTTAAATCATTAAAACTGTAAACATTAAATATGCAAAGTCAAGAGCTTACAGTTGAATTGCTAATAGGGTATGTACATTTCTTGAGTGAATATCCAGTTTCCATTCAATCAACTTCCATCTCTTACTTAGTTTTAATTTCTTGGACAAATTAAAAAGCTGAGCACTTTTGTACAACCAGAGAAGCTATTATGGCTGATAACAGTGGGAATTTTTCTAGACATCCATTAAAATTTTCCAGAAAGAAAACTGCCTAATTGGACTACAGTTAATACTGCTCTGTGCTGTATTATATTTATACATACTCTGGGAAAAAAATTCAGAAAAACAAAAACAACAAAAACAACAAAGAAATCACAATAAAGTACATTCAAATGCTTTGAGGTAAATTGTGTGATTCAAGAAACTATGAGAACCAAGTGTTTCTGGAGAAATGAACACTGGTACAAGTGAAATACAAAAGAAAGTGGCAAATAAGGCCTGATTCAGAAAGAAAAGACTGTTATCATTTTAGGCAAGGAGAAATCAGTAATGATTATCTTAATTTATTATTGTCCTTTCTTTTAACTCTGAAAGTAAGACTTTTTGCTAATGAAATTTTAAAATGGAGATAAATTTTAGTTGCAATAAAATTTACCCTTTAGTATATAGTTCTATGACTTTAGACAAGTATATACAATCAGGTAACTACCATTAAAATCATGATATAGACCATTTCCATCACTCCCCAAGTTTTCTTCATGCCTATTAATAGTTAACCCTTGCCTTGACCAGTAGCTTATGACATTGACTAATCTCTTTTGATACCTATAAGTTTGCCTTTTTTGAAATGTTGCATAAATGGACTCACAAATGGTTTTATTCATGTCTTTATTTTAGAAGTTCAATTCTTTTATTGCTGGTGAGTATTCCATCATACAGATGTACCACCACTTGTTCATTCACCAGTTGAAAACATTTGAGTTGTTTCCAGTTTGGGGTAAATATAAATAAAATTGTCATATATATTTATGTGCAGATGTGTATATGAACATGTTTTCATTTCACTTGGATAAATACCTAGGAGTAAAATTACTGGAAAATGTGGCAAATGTGTATTTAATTTATTATTAAATTTCTAAACTCTGTTCCCAAAGTTATTTAATCATTTGTTTCAATCCCAGCAACAACATATAAATTCCAGTTGCTCCTCATCTTCACCAGCACTTAGTCTGGTCAGTTTTCTTTCCTTTTTTCCTTTAACTATTGGAATAGCTACTGAGTGGTTTGTTAAGAATGTTGAGCATAATTTTATGTGCTTATTTGACATCTGTATATCTTCCCTCATGATGTCCTTTCAAACATTTCTTCATTATTTTAAATTCTGTTCTTTTATTACTATTACTAAGACTTGAGAGGTCATTATATATTCTGGATACAAATTTATTATGAGATATGTAATTTGCTGTAGCTGAGAATCGAGTCAAGAACTCAACTCCTTTTACAATAGCTAAAAAAAATTACTTAGGAATATACCTAATGAAGTAGGTAAAAGACCTCTACAAGGAAAACTACAAAACACTGCTGAAAGAAATCATAGATAACACAAACAAATGGAAACACATCCCATGCTCATGGATGGGTAGAATCAATATCATGAAAATGACTATACTGCCAAAAGCAATCTACAAATTCAATGCAATTCCCATCAAAATACCACCATCATTCTTCACAGAACTAGAAAAAGCAATCCTAAAATTCATATGGAATCAAAGAAAAGCCTGCAGAGCCAAAGCAAGATGAAGTAAAAAGAACAAGTCTGGAAGCATTACATTACCTGATTTCAAACTATATTATAAGGCCATAGTCACCAAAACAGCATGGTCCTGGTACAAAAATAAGCATATAGACCAATGGAATAGAATAGAGAACCCAGAAATAAACCCAAATACTTGCAGCCAACTGATCTTTGACAAAGCAAACAGAAATATAAATTGAAGAAAGAACATCCTATTCAGCAAATGGTGCTGGGGTAATTGGCTGGCCACATGTAGGAAAATGAAACTGGATGCTCATCTCTTACCTCATCAAACATCAACTCAAGATGGGCCAAGGAATTAAATCTGTGACATGAAACTGTAACAATTCTAAAACATAACATCAGAAAAACCCTTCTAGACATTGGCTTAGGCAAGGATTTCATGACCAACAATCCAAAAGCAAATGTAATAAAAACAAAGATCAACAGCTGTGACTTAATTAAACTAAAGGTATGTTGCAGGACAAAAGGAACAGTCAGCAGAGTAAACAGACAACCCACAGAGTGGGAGAAAAATCTTCATAATCTATGCATCTATATATGTAGATGTTTATATATGTTGAGCGTATAAATCTATATATACGATCACTAATAATCAGGGAAATGCAAATCAAAACCTCAATGCAGTATCACCTTATTCCTGCAAGAATGGCCATATCAAAAAATAAAAATAAATAATAGATGTTGGTGTGGGTACAGTGAACAGGGAACATTTCTACTACACTGATGGTGGGAATGTAAACTAGTACAACCACTTTGGAAAATGGTACAGAGTTTCCTTAAAGAAGTAAAAGTAGAACTACTATTCGATCCAGCAATCCCACTACTGGGTATCTATCAAGAAGAAAAGAAGTCATTATATGGAAAAGATACTTGCACACGCATGTTTATAGCAGCACAATTTGCAATTGCAAAAATGTGGAACCCACCCAAATGACCATCGATCAATGAGTAAGGAAATTGTGGTATATATGTACATGGAACACTATTCAGCCACAAAAAGAAATGAATTAATGGCATTTGCAGCAAACTGGATGAGATTGGAGACTACGAAAGAGAAGTAACTCAGGAATGGAAAACCAAATATTGTATGTTCTCTCTCATAAGTGGGAGCTAAGCTATGAGGATGCAAAGGCATAAGAATGACCACCACAGAATTTGGGACCACAGAGGTAAAGGGTGAGAAGGGGTTGAGGGATAAAAGACTATAAGTTGGGTTCAGTGTATA
The DNA here is from genome assembly GCA_963574635.1 of Cheracebus regulus. Taxonomy (NCBI): domain Eukaryota; kingdom Metazoa; phylum Chordata; class Mammalia; order Primates; family Pitheciidae; genus Cheracebus; species Cheracebus regulus. Next base: position 8,381 of record CAUYQU010018178.1, on the reverse strand, counting down.
CTACTCGGGCGATAGATGCACCAAAATCTCACAGATCACTACTAAAGAACTTACTCATATAAACAAATATCACCTGTTCCCCCAAAACCTATGGAAATAAAAAAAAATTAAAAAGAAATATGTGATTTGCAAATATTTTCTACTAGTTTGTGGTATGTCTGTTTATTCTATTCACAGTGTTTTACAAGAGCATGTCAGCCAGTTTTCTTTTATGGAACAGGCTCTTGGTATTGTTTCTAAAAAAATCATTCCCTCTTACAAGACTTCAGATATTTTCTTCAATATGCTATTTTAGACTTTTATTTTTAGGTTTAATATTTACACCTATTACCTATATTTAGTTAATATTTGTATATAGTTTAAGGTGTAGAGTGATGTTTGTTTTCATTTAAAAAAATGTTATTATTCTAATGCCATTTGTGGAAGAGGGTGTACATTATCCATTGATTTGCCTTTGTGCCATTGTCAAAAATCAATCAGCTGTAAAAGTGTGGGTCTATTTCTGAATTCTCTATTTTATTCCATTGATCTATACATCTTTGTTTTCAATACCACCACAAACACTCTTGATTAGAGTAGCGTCATAGTTAATGTTGAAATAAGCAACCTTCCAGGTTTGAACTTTATCAAAATTATTTTTTTCTATCCTACCTCCTTTTCTTTTCACATAAACTTTAGAACTAGCTTGCCAATGTCTATTCAAAAGACTACTAGGATTTATATTGAAATTTCACTGTATTAAAGATAAGTTTGTAAATAGTTTGTCTCTTAAAATATTGAATCTTCCAATCTATGAACATTTTGTATATATTGTTTCATCACTGTTTTGTAGTGTCAGCAAACAAATTGTCAATATATTTTGTTAGATTATACATATTTTATATTTTTAGTACAGTTGTGGATTGCACTTTTTTAAAATGTTGAGTATCAATTGTCCCTTGTCAGTAAATAGGGATGCTATGGAATTTTGTTGCTATCAAATTTTATTGACTCAGTTGACACTGACCTTGCAATCTACAACTTTACTGAGCTCATCTGTTAGTTCTAATACTGTTTTGTAGATTATTTGTGTTTTTTTTAATGCAGGGAATTATGTTGTGTGCAAATAGAGACAGTACTATTTAATCCTTACTGAAATGTATGCTTTGTATTTATTTTCCACGCACTAATACACTGGCTAGAATATAGTACAATGTTAATTAGAAGTGGCGAACATGAGCATGCTAGCCTTGTTTCTCAAAGGGAGAAAGCATTTGGTTTTTTACTAATAAGATGTTAGCTAGAGACTGAGCTGAATTTTATCTGTTTTGGTAGATACTCTTTTCTACGTTGAGGAAATCTTCTGTTTCTTAATTTCTATACCTACTAAAATTATCAAAGTTTTATTTAATCTGTTGAAGTGGTAAATTACATTTTTGAGTGTGGAAGCAGCCTTTTATTTGCAAAATAAATCGCACTTGTTCAAAATATATTATCAATTTTATATATTACTCAGTTTGATTTGCTAATATTAAATATTGTATGGGTTTGTATAGTATTTTAGAAAGCATTTTTGTGTTGATATTCATGAGAATTACTGGTATCTTTTCTTTAAATATCTTTGTCTAGTTTTTGTATAGGTTAATTCTGACTTTATTAACAAGATTGTAAAGTGTATCATACTCCTTATTTTGTGGAGGAATTTGTGTTACTTTAAAAAGCTTAATAACTCACATTATTTTTGTCAGTGAAACTATCTGGATCAGGAATTTTCTTACTTAAAATGTTTTAAAATACAAACTAACTTCTTTTAATAGGTAATGGACCATTTAGTTGTCTCTTTATTATTTAGTTAGGATCAGTTCTTTATGTCTTTGAAGAAAATAATCTTGCATATTCTAGTTGCTAAATGTATGGTTAAAAAGTTGTCCTTAGTATCTCCTAATTACCCTCTTAATGTTTGTGGAAATATAGTTAAATGTTTATCTATTCCATTGATCTATTCAAATAATTAGCTTTTTGGTTTTATATACTTTTTATTTATTTTTTAAAATCTCCCATATCTTTTATTTTTTGTTTATATTCATATTTTGCTTCTTCATACTTTGTTTTTCACTTATACTTCAAATCTGAGTTCCTTAACATGTAATACTAGACTATCTGTGTAAGGTGTGTTTTTTTATTTTTTTAAAAAGTAAGACTTTATTTTGTAGAGCAATTTAAGATTCACAGCAAATTTGAACAGAAGGTGCATGTCCTCCCTGCCCACATTCTCACCCAAGTGGTTCATTTGTTATAAGAAATGAACCTGCACTGAAACAAATTATCACCCAAAAGTTTACAGTTCACATTAGAATTCAGTTTTGTGTTGTACAGATTTGGACAAATTTGTAATTAAATGTAACCACCATTATAGTATCATAGTGAGTAGTTTCACTGCCCTAAAAATCCTCTGTGCTATGCCTGTGCATCCTTCCCTCTCCACTATCCATGGCAAACACTGATCTCATTATTGTCTCAATAGATTTGGATTTTCCAGAATGTCATGTAGGTGAAATCACACAATATGTAGCCTTTCTCAGATTGGTTTCTTTCTCTTAGTATTATGTACTCAAGAACCCTCCATGCCTTTTCACGACTCAGTAGCTCACATCTGAGCTGTCTAAGCTCAATTGTCTGAGCTGAATTGAATGTACCACAATTGCCTGAACATACCAATTGTCTGAATGTATCACAGTTTATTTATTCACTTACTGAAGAATATTTTTGTGTATTCCAAGTTTTGGCAATTGTGAATAATGTCGCTGTAAACATCTGTGTGCAGGTTTTCATGTGAACCTAAGTTTTCTGCTCCTTTGTGTATATAGCAAGGAATGCAGTCATTGGAAAATATGGTAAGTGTATATTGAGATTTGTAAGATACTGCTAGACCGTCTTCTAGATGTAACATTTTATATTTGTACCAGTAATGAATAAAAGTTCCTGTTGCTCCACAACCTTTCCAGCATTTGTTGTCATTTGTTTTGTGGATTTGATTTATTCTACTAGGGGTGTAACAGTATCTCACTGTTGTTTTAATTTTCATTTTTCCAATGACAGATGATATGAAGCATCTTTTTACATGCTTATTTGCCATCTGTATATTTTCTTTGTTGAGGTGTCTGTTAAGGTCTTTGGCCTATCTTTTAAGTGAGTTATTTTCTTATTGTTGGTTTTAAAAAGTTATTTGTATATTTTGAGTAACAGTACTTGATCAGATATGTGTTTTGCAAATATTTTCTCCCAGGCTATATTTTATCTTTTTACTATTCTGACAGCATCTTTTACAGAGCAGAAATTTTAAATTTTTAATCATGTCTAGCATATCAATTCTTTCTTACATGAATCATATCTTTGGTATTGTATCTAAAGAGGCAATGCTAAACCCAAGATTATCTACCTTTTGTCCTATTTTATTTTCTAGGAGTTTCATAATTTTGCATTTTACATTTAGGTCTGTGCCCATTTTGAGTTAATTATTGTGAAGTCTGTAAAATCTGTGAGTCACTATTTTTTTCTTTTTTCTTTTTTGGATTTTTAAAAATTGTACTTTAGGTTCTGGGGTACGTGCAGATCATGCAGTATTGTTGAATAGGTGCATACATGGCAAGGTGGTTTGCTGCTTCCATCCCCCATCACCTATATCTGGTATTTCTCTCCACGTTTTCCCTCCCCACCCTCCCCACTGTCCCTCCCCTAGCTCCCCACAAAAAAGACCCCAGTGTGTGATGCTCCCTTCCCTGTGTCATGTGTTCTCATTGTTCAACACCCACCTATGAGTGAGAACATGTGGTGTTTGATTTTCTGTTCTTGTGTCAGTTTGCTGAGAATGAAGGTTTCAAGATTCATATATGAAATACAAAAAAATTTTAAAAAAAAGAAATAGTGTTAAATCTATGATTTGATATTCTTTAATTTTGTGAAAAATTATTAGCAATTATATCTTCAGATTTCTGTTGCTCTTTCAGTAGTCTAATTGCATGAATGTTACAATGTTTGATGATGTCCCACAGCTTTGGAAGCTCTCCTTTCTGTTTTTCTCCTGCTTTTATTTTGTCTCATCTTCATACTCACTGATATTTACTCAGCTGTGTGAGTTTCATCATCAGCTCATTGAAGGCATTCTTTATGTCCACTCCTTTGATTTTAATCTACCATTTTCATTCAACCTTTTTTGTAGTTTTTACTCTCTGTTAAAATTCTTCATCTTTTAATTCCCGCAGTATATCTTTTTCACTAAAGCCTTTAACATAATTATCATAACTATTTTAAATTATTTTCCTCTTTGTTTTAATACCTATTTATTCTCTGAGTCTTGTTCTATTGATTGCTCGATTTCTTTGGATTTTCTTTTTTATTTCCTTAATTTTTTTGGTGTTTCTCATAGTTTTGTTTGATTAAATAATGTAGTACATAGAAGCATTGAGACTAAGATAAATCATATTTATGTCTGGCATTAGAAACACCTCTTCTTCTGCTAGGCCATTAGTATTACGGATTGAATCAATCTAGTCAGGATTTCTTTGACATCTGGATTTTGTTGTTGGTATTTTACCTTCTTTATGCTTTTTATGTGGTGTGGGATTTGGTTTGTTAGAGAGTTTTTCCTCTATGTTTATGCTCAACTACAAACTGTAGTTTACCCCTGCACTCCTGCTCCTCATACAGGATCTCTGTCTTTGCCCTTGCCCTTGATTTTTCCTCACTGCTTGGTGACGGTTATAGTGAACATTTTATTGGAGGTAGATTTCTCAATATTTCTTCCCCTCATCTAGCAGTAAGATATCTCTGTTTCCTGCTCTCCATGCCAAAGGCTAGATTTCCTTTTCTTTTGACCTTCCACTAGACACAAGAGATCTTTTTCTGTACTCCAGGAACTACAGGGTTTACTGATGCTCCTGTAGCCATTTAAGGCTTTGTTCTGCAGAGAAAAGAGAGTGGGTGTGAGCTTTGTGCTTTCAAACAGTGGCAGTCACACTCTTCACTCAGACTTGCAGTAAGGATGGAGTCTTTCTCCAGTCTACCTTCCTGTTCTCAATAATTTTTGTGAGCACTTGGTGGAGATCAGTGAGAAAATCCTGCTGGTAGGTACAACAACCGCTGTGTCTCTAGCTCCCAGGTTTCTTGTACTTTCTCCCTAGCTCACAGTTGCCCTTTTGTGTTTCTTCCAAAATTTTGGCTAATTTCCTTTTATATGCTTATATTGCAACAAACACCTATTCCTTCTAAAGAAATGAAAACAAACAAAAATACACAAGACAAACCCTGTCCTTAGGGAGGTTCACAAACTCTCAGGAATGCTCTATACTGACTGCTTTTTCACTGCAAGTCCATATTAGTTGCTGTAGTTTTGGTAGGTAAGCATAAATTCTGGGCATTTAACCCTGTAGTTAGTTTATCAGATAGGATGTATGAATTTGCTGCTTGCTCCTAACTCTAAGAGTAACCCAATTCTACTTTTTGACTTATGTCCCAAATCATTACTTGAGTTTTTCTAGTAGATTTACTTCATGTATGAGCAGCTAAGATAATGAAAGTAGTCTTGTTTAATAAGTTCTTGAGTCCTTACCCCAAAATCCCATAATATTCTTCTATCAATGGGATATGGTAGCCTTGCAAACCACCCTCATTACCATTCAACTACACTTGCTTCCCAAAAACTCTAGCAGTAAGATATAATAGAATTACTTTGCTAACCTCTTTGTTCTTGGTATTTTGCAAATTGCCACAGGCCTCTTAGATAATTTTCATTTTTCTTAAATATAACAGTGCAGTTCGCAAAGTTATATAATTTTTTTTCTTTATAACATCTGTTTCAGAAATCATTATAGCTCAAGTTTCTTCATGGCATAAATTGCCTTACTTTGATTTCATCAGTTTTTATGTCACTTCTTTTTTGTGTCAATATGATTAAGGCTATATTTAGAAATAGCATTTTCAGACAACCTTTGCTTATCTAGCTGCACTTTTTATGCACATGTTTTTGGGCTTTAATTTCCATGCAGATATATTCATTCTCTTGGCAACTTACCTTCCCTGATCCCTCTAGCTATCTACACACAAAATCTAGATAGATTTAATATTTTAGTGCTTTAAACTCAAAATGGTAGAGCACTTTTATTTTCCATTGATATTTACTTTCCTACTCTTCATAAACTTGTTTACAAATTATACACATGATCTCAAAATACAGTTTAAGTAAAACTTTTTGTTTTTTTTTTTACATTGCTAACTTGAAGAACAGTGCAAATATTCTCAATACGAATGATCAGGAAAGTAGGTAGCCTCCCACTAGGTCCCCAAAAGGCAGTGCTAATGTACCCATATGGAGAAGTCACTGTGCTGGGGTCAATCTCTCAACCAGTGCATCACAGCAATATTGGTTTTGACATGTATATGTTCATTACACTGATTTGATGATAGAGAAGATTCATATCTACATAAAATTGTACATCCTGCTGGCTAGGCTATAGTCGTAAAAATGTGAAAGGAAGAAAGACAAGAGAATGACAATAGGAAATGGTGAACATACTAATTCCTTTTTAACCAAAAAATTTAAAAGTACATTTTAGCTCTTTATGCATGCATTTAATTTACTTTTTGGTTGGTGGTTAAGAATACTTTTGAAGAGTTTATAAAAATGTACTCAACTCTTTCCAAATAGTGATGTAGATGGAGAAACTTCTATTTCTCGGTTTTGGCTCTTAGAAAGCTTCCCCCACCCCTCTTTGAGCTTTGTAGTTAGTGCTACTTCAGTTACCGAGTTATGAGTAAAAATGCTTAACGAAAGAGTCACTGTCAGAACTTTAGATGGACTGGTGGATTATAGGGCTGCTACACAAGATTAAATAGGAGAGGCCAAAAAACAGATATTTCTCTTGTGCACTCCCCAAATACTAATTTTATTACAGCATCACAGTATCTCAATTCTGCTTTTTGATTGGGTCACTGGAGACTCCTTCGAAATCTTTATTTTATCATAAGAGGGATTATGGCCCAAATTTTTAACAACATGGGCCATAGAATAAGATTCCTTGTGCTCTAATCTTTTTTCTGATATTTAAAATTATTTAATCTTATCTCCAAGAGTTCAAGAGACAAGTCTTAAGACTGCTATGAGGAGTAAATAAAATATCCAGAGCCCATTCTTAAAATAGCCCCTGATACTAGTAAGCCCTCCTTAAGTATTAGCAATTAGTGTTTCATCAAAGAGGAGAAAGATATTTACTGTGAAACACTAAGTCCTTTGATAGTACTTCTTGTTCTAGCAGGATTCTGCAAGGAAGAAACAGAGAACAGAAGAGGGGAAGGTCAGGATCTGTTTTAAGCACTAAAAGCTGGTAAGAGAATGAAAACTTGGTTTAGACTATTATATCTAATCATACATACATATATTTATGAATAATATTTAAGGATATGAAGAATAATGACAAATTTTATATGCATGTGTTATGTGTACACACAAAACAATATCCATACTTAAATATACATATAATATTTATCATTCTTAAAGATGCTTTCCAAAATTGATTTCAGGTCCAAGATCAGGATCCTCACCCGTCCAGTTGAGTAGATTGTCTCCAAATGTAATGTACCTATGAACCACTCGGGGATTTTGGTGTAAGATGGATTTTTATTATATAGGTCTGGAGTGAGGCCCAAGATTCTAACAGGCTGATAGCAATGCTGATGGTCTCTCTGGGAGAACATTATGGGTAACAAGGACTAAGAACATTTGAGTAGAGATAAAAACCAAACACAACACTCTACCTTCTCATTCTCTGCTGTGTCCCATCAACACTGCCAGCACAGCTACCCTGATCCAAATCCCTTAATAAACAGTGCTGTTAACGAGCCTGCACTTTCCATGGGGGACGAACTGCGCTGTCAGAACATACTCATCATAGCTGAGGAGTAGAAATACAATCAGATTGTCATTTGGCTGTTTGGAGGTACTGATCCTGTTGCCTTTGATTAAAAATGCATAAGCTTTCCTGCTTCCAAGTCATACCCTCTGGGGACATAACGGGGCTCAGGGAGGGGTCGCTAATGCATCCATGGAAGACACTCCATTATCTGACCCTCTGATAATTATAAGCCCCTTGTGAGGTCAGAATTTCATTATGAAACACTTAGAGGATGATTGCTACTTGACACTGGATAGGCCACAGTTTCACAAATAGTGGCAGTAACAGAAACATCAGAGACTCTTTTTTTTTTAATATATATATATTTTTTATTGCATTTTAGGTTTTGGGGTACATGTGAAGAACATACAATATTGTTGAATAGGTACACACGTGACAGTGTAATTTGTTGCCTTCCTCCCCTTCACCTATATCTGGCATTTCTCCCCATGCTAT